>APFE030042259.1:0-72797 GCA_000404065.3 Pinus taeda
TGTTTCACACATCGGGACAAGTCGCACTCAAATAATGTTCCAAAGAAATAAAAGATGAATTTTGGGAAAATGAGAGAGGTTTTTGTCCAAAACATGCCAAAGAAGAAAAATCTCCTTCATTTTTTTCACAGGTGTCATAGTTTTAAAGAAATGTCAAAAATACCGGCGAGAACGAAGGTGCTCCAAGGACGGTTGGCGAAAACACAAAAATGAAGGAAAACGCCCGATCCACTCCAAATTTTGGCCAAAGATTCTTTTAATTAGCATGGTACTTGATTGGGGACTCCCAGCCCAAATTTCAAGAAATTTGGAGAAAATTTTGTCATTTGTGAATTTTTTGGTAAAATTACAGGTTTTTCCCATGGAATGGTCTCACCCCGGGTGAGACCATTTTTGAGGACTGCTCGGAATTTTGAAAACTTGGCATTTTTGGAAATGGAATGCAAAGAGAAAAAATTACCAATACTTGGGAGAAGCCTGATTTTGAAATTTGAGCCTCCAAAAGCTCAAAATACATCAAAAAAATGACTTTCTGCCCACTTTTTGAGTTGCAGAAAGTGACCTTGGGAGAAATGGTTTTTGAGGGGGCAAACCAACTCCAAATTCAGAAATTCCACTTGGGATGGAAAGTAGACAGGCCAAGCTTTCCAATGAGCTATCTTGCACTTGATTTGGACCAGTGGAACCCACTCAAAATTTGCTGCAAAGGTGCGCGGACACGAGAGACAGGGGGCGCGGACATGAGAGCAAACTTTGCCAGAATTGACTTTTTTGGTCAAAAAACACTGTTTTGACTATGGCTGATTATTTTTACTTGTAAATGATGGATAAATGTAATATTTTCATGGCACTTTGATAGATTTTACCTCTCTTTACTCTTCTAGAAGCTTCCTTGATGTAAAAAGTGAAAAATTAATGCATGAATTAGTTAGCTAAGTAATAGAGGCAAGTTGTTGAGATGCCTATTATCTAGTGCTTAGTTTGGAATTACTTCAAACTGCTCCTAGAAGAATGAGCTCGACCCCTAGAGGCAAGGGAAGAGGTTAGCTTGCCTATATTATGTGTTTTCTTAGTCATTTTGAAGGGTTGGAAGGTTGGACTATTGTGGGAGAAAGTTTCATTGTATATTGTACATCTATCTTTGCAATTTCAAGAGGAAGAAGGCCAGGGTTTTGCAGACATCCTTGTGGATTCTTGTGGATTTTAGTGTTGATGGTGTGTTCTCTACATGTTCTTGTAAGTTTGTTTATGTATTCTACATCTCTCTTTTGCTTCTATTTGGACAGATGAAGTGGTAAATTTTGAATACATGCTTTGACATGCTCAGCTTTTTAGTTTGTTCAAAATTTATGTTTTCTACTATCTAGAGAGGATTCAAATGGTTGTTTGCCCTCTTTAGCTCCTTCTCTATCATCCCTGATCATCCATCTCAGATAAGGCATCAGCGCTCACTCCTACCTTGCCCCAAAGATCCCCCTGCAAAAAACTGTGCTCAATCCCCGCACCCTGAATTGCACTCCCTCCAATTGCCACCAAAAACCCAAAAATCTTTAAATCAACACCCCTTATCAATTTACTAGCCTAATATCTTTGATCCTAATTGGTCAGCTTATCATATTGAAAGATCTACCGAATCTGACCCGAGAGAGCCTTCTCATACCTCGTAGGGCTAGCTACGAGGTGAAATGGTTTGATGTAGCCTTGAGAGTTTGTCTATCTCAGCCTAGGTGAATTCCAAGCGCTAACAGTGGTAAAACTAGATTTTCATCGGATGGCCTAGAAATCCTTGCCAGTGAATGGTAGGATATACGGTAAAGCCAAGAGGTGGTAAAATAAAGAGCCTAGAGTGTGGGTCTCAGTTTAGGGCCTAGTGATTCGGGTTTGGATTGCAATAAATCCTGAGAGACTAAGAGGCAGGAAAATCCCTCACAGTGTAGGTGGAGAAATTTGGTGGAATTTATGCTTGTTTGGCCTAGTGATTAGGTGGAGATCATGGTAAAGCTTGTTATGACATGTTCATTGTGTTGGCTTAGTGATCCGAGATGGATAACGGTAAAGCTTGGTTTCTATTGATGAGGGTGAGGTGGTTTAGCCTCAGTATGCCCTGATTGGTTCTTTTGGTTTGAGTCCCACATTCATGCTTAGAATATGGCACATGGGTTAATGGCTGAAGAGAGATTTGGCTAAGCCATTCTACGGTCGAGTGGAACGTGGAAGTCCCATCTCGGGTTTGGCTTATTGCATCATTAATGAAAGGTTATTTCTCCTTGTATTTATATGAGCATTTTGATGGATTATATGTGGTCTATATGGTTGTACTTTCATGAGTATTTATGTTGTTATTATGCTGGTTATATGTGTGTTTTAGGATAGCATCTATGTATGACTACAAGCATGTGTTTGCTTGTACATGAATGGATAACGTATCTATGTCCTAATAGATAGTAATGCAACAAATGGCATGAGCAAACAATGGTTCTTAGTGATTCTTAGATAAGTACAAGATCCCTAAGTTTAATTATGTTGATTACACCTGTAGATTACATGCTTGTGACATGTTTGACGAAATGCCTATCATGGCTAGTATGGGTCTGATTAAGGTCTTGATTAACTTATTTCTTTTGCATCATTATTTCCTTATTATTTTACTACTCCTAAGTTACCATTCAATTCTGGGCAGAGACCTGGGCTTTGGGCCTGAAAAAGTGGCTCAAATCTCGGGGACGCTGCCATAACACTAGTAAATTGGGTCTTTGGCCGTTGGGAGGCAAGCTTATGAGAGCAACTTTGGGTTTCTGGACACCCTCATGCCTATAGCATGAGCAACACTGAGGCTTAAGATGTCCAGAACATTAGTGGGACCCAGGGACAAGATGTCTAAGTGGATGACATGTCTCCTAAGGGTTATTTTGCTGATGTGGATAGGTTGGTTGATGTGTTCCATCGATACCACTTCCTTAAGGTCACATAGGAGGTAAAATCCAATCATAGTAGCCTCTTGTCGCATTTTTTCCCCGATTGGCTAGTTACTTGGGTAGATGTGCAAGGAGGGTGTTACAGAGTGGTATCAGAGCATGGTTCACCCCTCAGCCTAGATGGACAGTGTGTGTTGGTCATGCATGTATGTTATTTGCATGTGTGTCTCTTACACTTCCATTTCATGTGCTTATTACATTTGCTTGATGTTGATTATGGTTGAAGTAAGGTTTTCATGGAGAATTTGATGTTCAGTTTGTGGAATGCATCGTCATGAGTATATGATTTGTTGAATATGGTTATATGTCGCTTACATGTTGATTTTATGTCACCTACTTATATACTTGAATGTGAGGCTACATTCTTGCAGGTTTGATTACATGTATCAGTCTTGTAGGTTGATTATAAGAATTGATCGCCTATGCTCAACTACATGCGTTTATGCATATGTGTAGTTGATTAGGAATTTCTCATGCATGTTGATGGTTGCATGTGGCAATGTGTATAATGGAGTAATGATTGTTGTCATGCATGAGTTCATAACATGCATTGTTGATATGGCCTTGCATTAATGACTAGACCCTAGCTAGAATGATGTTTATGTGTTTATGCACTTACTTGTTATATGTCTATATGCTATTATGTTTATGTTATACATGTATCACATTGATTTGTTGATCTTACAGATGAAGTATCCTCCCCAAATTATACTAAGGTACATTGATTTATTGTGATTTGGTTTATCTGAAATATTATGCATTGTAGGAAAGAGACCAAATGGTTAGCGATGTGGTAGACTACATAGAATCTCCCTATGAATCAAATGGGAAGCATGGCATGGGGCACTCTTCTAATTTGGCAGACACATTGAGAATCCTAAAGGAAGAAATAAGGAATTGTAAGGCTAACAATGACAAGATCATATAGGCACAAGAGAAACAAGCAGATGTTAATGTTATACATCTTCAAAGTTTGTCAGAATTGCAACGACAAGGGCCACTTCCGATCAGCCATGAACATGAGAATAGAACTAATGGGGCATATGGCAGTAGGTCTCCTGGTAGACATAGGTCAGATAGATATGACATGGTGAGAGATGGCAGGTTGTTGGATACTCCAGATAGGAGAGGCGATGGATACAGATACTATTCTAGTTCTAGTTCTGATAGACATCATGATTGTCATTTCTATCATCCTTGCAGGAAGAATGATAGGGGATACTTTCCCGATGAGTTTAAGAAAGTGAAGCCACCTACTTTTGATGGAGATATGAAGAAGATGAAATATGTAGAGGCTTGGATAGTTGGGATGAACAAATTCTTTGAGTTGCATAATTACATAGATAACATGAAGGCTAGAGTAGCGATCTTCAACTTGAAAGGTAAAGCAGACATTTGGTGGGAAGATGTGAAGTGGGTCAGAGACATCAAGATGGATGGTTTGAGTTGGCATGAGTTCAAGAGGCTTTTCAGGAAGAAATACTTGTCACAAAGGTGCTACAATAGTAAGGCCAAAGAATTCTATGAGCTAAAGATGGGATCAATGATAGACGAAGAGTACACGACCAAGTTTCTAGAGTTATTGAGGTATGTACCGTATTTTACTGATGAGAAGGCTAAAGCTCAATGGTTTGTCTGTGGTTTTCCATTAGCATTTAGAGATCGGATTGAGTAGGATGAGGCTCGGTCACTTGAGGAAGTTATTGGGAAACTGAAGCATTGCTATGAACAATCAAAGCATAAGAATGAATCTCAACAAGGATGGAAGGGAAAAGACAAATGTAAAGGTAAATGGCAGCCTAAGAGGATAAGACATTAGAATGTACATGGGAAATAAATATGGCACTGCAAAAGAAGTTTAATGCAGCTATATAAGGACATGAGTCACAACAGTAGCATATAGGTGTTGGTACTAGTCGGATGGAATGTAGGACATGCAGTAAGGAGCACCTTAAGAGAGATTGTCCACATAATAAGGGTGGTAGGCCTTAGATATACAACGCACAGGAGGCACATACTATTGGGGATGTAGGCCAAAGCATTCCTCGTATTTATGCAGATGTGGATAACAAACATATAGAAGATCAGGAATCTATCATTGAGATGGATGGTAAGCTTTATGGTCAAGTTATTTCTATTTTAATTGACCCTGGATCTAATTATAGTTATGTTAGTCTTGACTTGGTAGATAAGTGTGGTTTGAGTAAGAAATTGCATACAAAATCTTGGTTAGTGTAGTTGGTTATAGGTACAAAGAAGCGAGTTCATCATTATGTAAGAGCTTGTGCATTTGACTTAAATGGTATGCCTACCACAACACATCTAAATGTATTACCGTTGGGATCATATAATATGTTGTTGGCAATGGATTGGTTGTATCTTCATAGAACCAAGGTAGACTGCTATGACAAATCCATTGAGTGTGTTGATGACAATGGGGAACGAAGAGTCTTCCAGGGTAAGAAGAAAGCCACATCAGTTAGGATGGTGACACTTATGCAAGAAAATCGTAGCCGCGGGAAAGGGTGTATGTTGTTTGCAGTACACATTTCTAGTGACGAAGGTAAGGAGGTTGAAGATGCAGATGTGTTGAGCAGGTACCCAATTTTGTAGGAGTTTCAAGATGCATTTCTCGAGGAAATTACAGAGTTTCCACCGCACAGGGAGGTAGAGTTTTCTGTTGAGTTAGTTCTAGGGGCACCTCCAGCATCAAAAGCACCTTACAGGATGAGCACACTTGAGTTGGTTGAGTTAAAGTTGTAGCTGAAGGAAATGTTGGACAAGGGGTACATTAGGCCGAGTATATCACCATGGGGCACACTGGTATTGTTTGTGAAGAAAAAGAAGGTACTCTTCGATTGTGCATTGACTACAGGTAATTGAAAAAAGTGGCCATCAAGAACAGGTGCCATTTTCCAAGGATTGATGACTTGTTTGATCAACTGAAGGCAGTAGAAGTGTTCTTAAAGATTGATTTGAGATCCAGATACCATCATGTACTCATCAAAGAGGAGGACATTTACAAGACTACGTTCAGGACTAGGTATGGGAATTATGAGTTTGTTGTTGTTCCATTTGGCTTAACTACTGCTCCAACTACATTTATGTGCTTGATGAATAGTGTGTTGTGTCTGTATTTGGATAAGTTTGTTATTATGTTCATTGATGATATGTTGGTATATTATAAAAATGAGGAAGAGCATGCCGAGCATTTAGCAACAGTGTTGAGGTTGTTGAGGGAGCATCAGTTGTATGCTAAGCTCAACAAGTGTAGTTTCTTTCAAATTGAGATACATTACTTAGGGCATGTTGTCTCCAAGGAGGGCATTGCAGTAGATCCAGAGAATAAAATAGCCATCATGGAGTGGGTAGCTCCTAAGAGTGTGGATGAGGTGAGATCTTTCATGGGTCCGATAGGTTATTATCGGAGGTTCATCAGGGACTTCTGGCATATTGCTTATCCTATCGCATCATTGTAGAGGAAAGGTAAGAATATCGAATGGATAGAGGAGTGTGAGGCTAGTTTTGAGCAATTTAAGTGATTGTTGACACATGCACCCATGCTACAGATTGTAGATCCGGAAAAAGAGTTTGTAGTATGCACAGATGCTTGCAAGAGAGGACTTGGTGGAGTTCTTATGCAGGATGGACAAGTTGTATGCTATGAGTCTCAGAAACTAAACGAGCATGAGGAGAACTACTAGACACATGATCGTGAGTTAGCAACGATCATACATGCATTAAAGATGTGGAGACATTATCTTCTTCGTAAGAGATTTGTACTAATGAGTAATCATATTGGGTTGAGGTATTTATTTGACCAACCGAATTTGAACGCCAGGCAGACTAGATGGTTGACCATGATCAATGAGCTTGATTTCTAGATTAGGTACATCAAAGGTAAAGAGAACAATGTGGCAAATGATCTCAGCAGGTGGGTACAGGTAAATAACTTAGTGGAAATGAGCTCCAATGGGACAAACTTATAGGATAGGATCTTGTAGGCAGGTCAACAGGATGTCAGGTATATGGAGATTGTGCATAGGTTGTAGTAGGATGTTGGTATAGGTACATGTAATATTACAAGCACATGTGCAACTATAGGTACATGCAGTGGTACAGGTACAAGTGGTAGTACAAGTACAGGCACAGGTACAGGTGCAAGTGCACAGGGTATGGATTATTTTCTTACAGCAGATGGATTGGTCAGGTTCAAAGACAAGATATATGTGACAGATAAAAGCAAGCTCAAGAAGGTGATCTTGAGAGATTTTCATGTGAAACCTTATTCAAGTCACCCAGGCTACCAGACGATGTTAACCACAATGAAGAGATATTATTATTGGTCGAATGTGAAGACGGATGTAGAAGAGTTTGTGGCTAGGTGTTTTGATTGTCAGTTAGTGAAGGCAGAGTGCAAACATCTAGGTGGACTGCTATAGCTAATCGTGATTCCAGAGTCGAAATGGGAGGTCATTTCCATGGAATTCATCACAGGGTTTCTGAAGACAGTGAGATAGCATGATTCCATCATGGTGGTTTTGTGGACATGTTAAAAAAGTTTGCAAATTTCATTATGGTGAAGTCTACATTCTCAGATAGCAATGTAGCACAGGTATTCATTCGAGATATTGTTAGATTGCATGGTGTTTCAAAGAATATTGTTTCGAACAAGGATGCGAAGTTCACTTCCAAGTTTTGGAAGGAGTTATTTGCAGGTTTGGGCATAGAGTTGGCCTTCAGCATGACTTATCATCCGCAAATAGATGGACAGACAGAGAGGGTCAACAAGATATTGGAGGACATGCTGAGGATGTATGTGATGCATTAGCAGTGGAAGTGGAAAGAGTATCTCCCCTTGGTAGATTTTGCATACAACAACGGTTATCAGGAGTCATTGAGGATGAGTCCTTTTGAGGCATTGTATGGGTGGAGTTGCAATACTCCCATCAATTGGAGTGATCTAGTTAACAGGGTGTTGAACGGACCAGAGATGTTGGCAGACATGGAATAGGAAATGTAGGTTAAAAAGAAAAATCTAAAGGCACCACAGGATAGGCAGAAAATATATGTAGATTGGAACAAGTTGTTCAAGGAGTTCTAGGTTTGGGAATAGGTGTACTTGTGGATCAAGTCAAAGAAGAGCTCCTTACGAATTGGATTATGTGCCAAGATGGCACCACATTTTTGTGGACCCTTCAACATTTTTGAGAGGATTAGGCCAGTACCCTATCAACTTGCTGATCTAAAATTTACTCGTGAGTGATCTCAGTTAATTAAATAATGAATGAAGGTATTGTAGACTCATGTGTTGGTGTGTGTCTATGTTATTTTAGGCAACATATCGATCAGATTGCAAAACACGCAGACACTGGAAGAATGGAAAACAGTAAGAGAAACACAGTAAGCAAATGCAAGAACACAACATATTTAATAAGGAGTTCACCCTATTCTCCAGGGCTATGTCTCCAGTCCAACTTTCAATGGTGGCCTTCTTTTATTGTGTCTTTAGAGTAGAGATTTACAATGAGGAGATCAACTTGAGTCTCCTGAAATAGAGGATGCTTAGTAGGGTGGTTCTTGGATTCCCCAAGCCACTAGAGTGCACAGACTCTTTTCCTTACCAAGTCTCGACCTCTCTAGTCTTTAATGGGATGAGTCCAATGGTGCTCAATTCCCAACAAATATCCTCACAGGGATGGCTTGAACCTCTTAAGCCTGGTTCTGTCTACTCGATGCTACCTTAGGTCAGCTCGGCTCTCTATTTTCTGCTTCTTCCTTCACTGTCTTTTCTTCGCTCTCGCTCTCTCTGTCTTTGTCTTCTCTCTCTCTGTTCTGTTCTCTATCTGTTCATGGCTTAAAGCCAATTTGACCTTGATTGTTCACTTCCTCTTCCACCCCTTCAGATCACCTACTGTTGTTCATTTGGAGTTCACTGCCTCTGCGTCATTGCCATCGTCTCACAGGGAGCTGGCCACTTGTCCTCTTACAAACTACACCAGCTCTTCCTCAACAATTTGGTATTTCAGTTACACTGTGGAATGATTCATCCACCAACTCAGCAGTCAAATTGGACTTCAAACTTGTGTATGTCATGTCTTAATTCCCTTGTCAAATTAGGTTTCTCCATCAGGCGCAATCTCCCTCGTCAGATCTGGGGTCCCTAGATCCTACAGTGTTCGTTCATTTCACGCGGTTGACTTTCTCGACCGTTAGAGCGTGACGAGAGGCGGTTTTCTCTCTCATCCACTGAACACGCGTCGTGTGCTGAATGGAATCGCTCATTTTCTGCCAAATCCACTTATCATCCCAATGTGCCTTCGATATACAGCCAGTTTTGGAGTGCGGGACCTGCCTTTCGCCTTAGTGCTTTCCTTACAGTTTCCCAGCTTCCCATGCAACCGAGCGCTCGAGGCTTTTCCTTTTTGAGGGGTTTTGCCTAGTGATGTGCAATTAGCGCATTAGAAATGGCCTCCATTTCCCGATCTGAGCTTCCTAACTACCAGTTTTGCCTCCTGCGTGGTCTTCATGGGCCTCGTTCAGCGCGCTTTGACCGAGGTCCTCGTCATTCCTTGCTGGCTGCAAACTACCACTGTCCAGAGGTCTTCCTGATCACTCTTTGTTCATAATTCGAAGTCTATCCTGATTTGATACAGTCATGGCACTTGATAAATTTTCATGGATCCAATTTGGATCATAGCCTTCCCACTGAAAAAGATTTTGGACCACCAAAATTTGGTTTTCAAGCAATGACTAAGTGAGGGTACAATTGTCTCACTTGTCCAATCTCTATCCACTTTGCACTACTCGGATTTGAACCCTTAAGCCCAATTCTGAGGTACTCAACATCTCCTCTGCGTGTTGTCCTCACCTTCCTGTCCAGAATTGTGTCTTCCTGCAATTCATTAAGATATTTAGGTAACATGTCATCAATAAAAGGCAATTGAATATGCTCTTCGGGATCCTCAATTAGTGAAGGTTCAAACAATCTCAAGCAATCTGCATTTACGACTGAGTAGATGTGCATGTAAGTTGGTAAATCAAGGTGAAGAGCATTCTCACCAATCTTCTCAGGTATCTTGAAGGGTCCTTACCTGATAGGCTTTAGCTTTTTACCTTCACCTTGCATCCTGTCCTTGCTGATATACAGCCAGACTTGGTCACCAACTTGGAAACTATGCTCCATCCGATGCTTGTCATGCCTTGCTTTGTATTTGGCTTGGCTTTTTTCCAGTTGTTCCTATACTGCCTAGTGGATCTCTTGGATTTGTTCAATGAACCTAGTTGCTCTATCCACATCATTGTGTCCCTCAACTGTGGTGTATTTACCAAAGACAAAATCTAAAGGAGACCTTGGTGTGAAACCAAAACAGGTCTCAAAAGGAGATCTATGTGTAGAAGAATGTTTTTCTATGTTGTAAGCATGCTGCACATAACATAAATGTTCATCCCAAAGCTTAGGATGCTTGCTGCAATATCCTCTGAGTAACCGAATCACTGTCCTATTAACTACTTCTGTCTGGCCATCAGTTTGTGGATGAAAAGTTGTGCTTTTCTTCAGTTTGGTGTCCATCAGTTCCCACAGACTTGACCAAAACTTCCCCACAAATTGGGTGTCTCAATCAGATACAATGGAAGTGGGTAATCCAAAATGAACCCATACATGTTCAAAGAACAGTTTTGCAGTTTGTTCAACTGTAATCTGTTTATTAAAAGGTATCAAAATACACATTTTGCTGAACCTATCCACAACAACATATAGATAATCATGACATTTCCTAGATTTAGGCAGTCCTCCAACAAAATCCACGGAAACACTTTCCCAATGGTGAGAAGGAACTGGTAATGGACTGTACAAGCCTAGTTTCCTATTGTTGGGCTTGCTTTTAGCACATGTAGTACACCCTCTTACATATCTAGAAACTGTCTCATTCATTTTTGGCTAATAAAAAAATATTTTCAGTTGTGCAACTGTTTTACTTACCCCAAAGTGACCCGATCTCAGAGAAGTGTGTACTTCTCTAATTATCTTTACTCTCTCAGTTTGTGGAATGCAGAGTTTCCCACAATGGTATAAGAGTCGGTCCTTCACATGATAATCCAATTCTTCTACCCGTTTACCTTGACTCAAAGTTGCATATACATCTTTAAAGTCTATATCTTGAACATATTGTTCAATGCAGCCTTCACGTAGTATATAATTATGCTTAAGTATAGTAGATGCATTTATAATGGGTCTAGATAACATGTCTGCAACTTTATTATGTATGCCCTTTTTATATCTTATGACTAAATGAAACTGTTGTAGAAAACCCATCCATCTGTAGTGCCTTGATTGCTGCAACTTAGTTTGGGAGTGTAGATATTGAAATGGTTGATGATCAGTATGTATTACTATCTCTTTGCCCATTAAGTAATGTTTCCACTTTTTCACACTCTGCACTAATGCATACAATTCTTTATCATATGTAGGATAGTTAACCACTGGAGGATTAAAAGTCTCAGAATGACAACATATGGGTTTACCATGCTGTGTCAACACTGCTCCCATGGCATAGTCACTGGCATCTGTTTGGATCTCAAATGGCCTTTGCAGATTAGGTAGTGCTAGTACAGGGGTTGTACTAATCTTTTCTTTCAAGGTGTTGAAGGCTTTCTAGTGTTTGCCTCCCCACTAAAACACCTTGTTCAATCCTATTAAAGCATGTAAGGGAGCTGCAATTGAAGAAAAGTTAGAAATGAACTTCCTCCAATATTGTGTTGCCCCTAAGAAGCTTCTCACTTCTGTAGCAGAGTTGTGTTTAGGCCAATTTACAATGGCTGCCACTTTAGAGGGATCTATTTTCAATTCACCACCCCCTACTATATGACCCAAATAATTTAGAGATGTTTTGTTAAATTCACATTTTGAGAGTTTAACATAAAGTTTTTCTCTTTTCAAAACATCTAATGTCTGTTTAACATGATTTAAGTGTTCTTCCCATGTCTTACTAAAAATCATAATGTCATCCAGATACACAATAACAAAATCATCAAGAAAAGGCCTGAGTACATCATTCATTAATCTCATGAAAGTAGTAGGAGCATTGGTCAAGCCAAAAGGCATAACCAGCCACTCATACAATCCCTGCTTTCTTTTGAAAGCAGTCTTCCATGCATCTTGCTCTGCAACTCTGACTTGATGGTATCCACTGTGAAAATCCAGCTTGGTGAAATAAACAGCTTCCTTCAATTGATCTAAAAGATCATCTATGCGAGGAATGGGATAACGATTTTTGATTGTTATCTTATTTAGCGCTTGGTAGTCAATGCACATTCTCCACGAGCCATCTTTCTTTCTCACAAAAACGATTGGTGACCCACATGGTGATGTGCTAGGCCTGATGAATCCCTTCTCGAGCAACTCCTACACCTGCTTCTTGATTTCAGCATTCTCTAAAGTAGACAACCTGTATATCCCAATGTTAGGCAATGGAACATCTTGCTGCAAAATAATATCATGTACTATTTCCTTTTTGGGTGGCAGACCTTTAGGTTACTAAAACAGGAAATCATATTCTGAAACAATATTTTCTATATCAACTCGCTGTTGAGCATCACAACCTTCAAATACATTGGTTTTATCAGGTTTCTTTTCCTTTACAACCATTACTAAGAATTGTTTGCATGAATTTATGATTTTTTTCATCTGCTCAGAATTTATGAGAGTATAATTATTCTTGAGCTTGTGAGCTCTTACAAAGTATTCGATTCCATCTTTAACAAGTAGATTCTTGTTCTCAGCTCTATAGAAAATAGTCTTTCTATCATACAAGTAAGGACTTCCTAAAACAATTCCACATATATCCAAATGAATTATGTCTAACTCAACCTCATCTACAAATGTTGACCCAAAAGAAAATTTGAGTTTGCACTGTCTAGTCACTTGTAGTTGTGTTTTATCATTCAACCATCCTAATGGGTATGGTTTCTTGTGAGGTGTAGTTGCTAATCCCAATTTCTTTACAATTGCTTCAGAAATCAAATTTACTTGTTTGAGCCACTATCAAACAAAGTATCAATCTTTTGATGTTTGGAAATAACTCGAATATGAAAAAGCTCATGTCTTTTTCTCTCATGTTCTACATCAATAATAGTTTGAGCAGAATTACTAGTAGATGCTTCAGAATTCTTACCTTTTATACCTGTGGCAGCAATGATTGTTTTATCTCCCGAGTCTGACCCCAAATCTTTCTGAATAGCTGCAACAGTCTTCTTCTTCTTTCCCTCGGACTTCTTAGGTCTCAGCTTTGGATGCAGAATCCAATAGTGCTCATCATCATGCCCCTCCTTTTTACAGTGATGAGTGCATGAAGCTTTGCTTTTCTGTTGCAGTGTTAGCCTTCCTTGCTTTCCACTTCTGCTTTCTTTTCTCCTTGCTCCTTGCTTGCAGTGGGGTTGGGATGGTCCCCCAACTTCTGGATTTCCATTCTTTCCTCTAGCTTCTAGATGAGTAGCTTGTATAGATACCTCAGCTATACTAGTGGAATTAAACATGAGGATGGTATGGCTCATGTAGCTGTGTAGACCACCAATGTACTTCAAAAGAGTCTTTGGTGAGTCTAATGAGATCCCTAGAATTAATGCTCTCTTTCTAAATTCTTGAGTATACTCTTGCACACTTTGCCCTTTCAACTGCTGAAGAGTTTGCCAACTCATCATGGCTTGTTCCATGTAGGCCAATGGATAGAACTGCTTCTTAATCGCAGAAACAAAGTCACTCCAGACAGAGATAGTCTTACCATGTCTCTTTATGTCAGCTTGGGTTCTGCCTTCCCACCAAACCAAGGCAGTGCCTACTAGGCGTATGCTTGCCAGCTGATTTTTGCTCTTGTCTGTGTCGATGTTTTGCACTCTGCAATACACATCAATTTGTCTAATCCAATTGTCCAACTTTTCAGCATTTAGCTCTCCATCATATATAAGAAAATCAAATTTAACATCTAGCTTAATCAAAGATGCTTTCTAATTATGCACAGGGCTATTAGGAGGTGTGAGAAAGCTTTCCACTTTCCCTTTTCCTTTTGAGTGGTCATGGGAATGAGACTCATCTTCTTCTTTATCTTGTTTAAAACCTGATGAATCTTCATCCTTTTGCTTTCTAAAGTCCCTTTACATTTCTTCTACCATAGACTTTATAACTAGGAAACTCTCCATAAATTGAGGGTCCGGCCCCATAGAACCTTCCTCTGACATTGCCTTCCGAGGACAGACTCCCAATTTCAGGCTTAGTTTCGACCAACTCTCCTTCTTCTAATTTGAGTTTTGATCTAGTGAGCATTCAACAGCTAAACCAACACAAGCTTGTCTAACCTTACAGCCTTTTTCTCTGATATTCACCTTATGAGTGACATCAGTTAAAGATTTATTGTTTAAAGGTATTACAGACTCATGTGCTGGTGTGTGTGTTCTGTGTTATTGAAGCAATGGATCGATCAGATTTCCAATACACAGACAATAAAATGGAAAGACAACAGAGAAATACAGTAAGAAAACACAAAGACACAAGGAATTTTAATAAGGAGTTCACCTTATTCTCCAGGGCTACATCTCCGGTCCAACTTTCAGTGGTGGCCTTGTTTTATTGTGTCTTTAAGCAGAGAATTACAATACAGGGACTCAATGTGAGTTCTCTTGAAGCAGGTTTCACTAGGCAGAGTGTTTCTTGGATCCCCTAAGCCACGGGAGTGCACAGACTCTTCTTCTTCCTATCTGCTCTATGACCTTCTAGTCTACAGTGGAAAGAGCCAAATGTGGTGCTCAGTCCAAACAGATTCCTCTATGGGATGGCTTGAATATCTCAAGCTCTTTGGTGCTCGATGCTGCCACTGGTCAGCTCGACCCTTTGTCTCTTTTTGCTTTTTCTTTACTGCCTCCTTTGTTTTTTGTCTCTCAGTGTTCAGTCCTCCTCTTGGGGTTTGCTCTGACTGACTCCAATTGTGTATTTTGTCTCTGTTCATGGCTTTTAGCCATTTGTTCCAATGCCTGTTCGGTTTCTCTTTCGCCTCTGTCAATTCACCTTTTGCAGTTGCGTTTGGAGTTCCCTGTTCGGCGTCAGCATGAACGTTCAGGGAGTGGCCACTTGTCCTCCTCTAAACGACACTAGCCTGCTTCGTTGGTTCGTTTCTTCAGTTACGTCGTGGATGCGTTCTTCCTCCATCATGGCGGTCAAACGGATTCCAAATCCTTATAATATGCGGCTCATTCTTTCGTCGATTCCACTTCCCCCCGTCGGGCTCGATCTCAGCCGTTCGATATGGGGCCTCGAGATCCGACACCATACGCATGTCCCGCGCGATTGACTTGCTCGACCGATAGCGCGCGATCAATGACGGTCTTCTCTCACCTCTGCTTGCCACGCGTCGATCAATGTATGGAATCGCTCCGCTTTCGTCCAAAACCTCTTATCCGTTTGTGGGCACCCTGATCAATACCGCTGGTTTTCTAGAGCGCGGGTCCCGCCTTTGTACGTTAGCGCTTTTCTCTTTTCCGCCTGCGGTTCTCCGGTTCCCCCACTCGACCGAATGCTTGGGCTTTTCCTTCATTATTGCCCTGTTCACCCAACGATGCACTAATCGCACATCAAAAACCTCCTTGTTTTCCCGATCCGGGCCTCCCAGGGGCTACTTTGACCTCTTGCGCAGTCTCTATGGGCCTCGGTCAGTGCGCTTTGATCGAGGTCCTCATCGTTCCACGCTGGCTGCCATTGCCACTGGTTCAGGGTGTTTTTGATCGCTGTTTTGGAATTTTTAGAGATTTGTCCCGACCTAATACAGTCATGGTTCTTTGACAGTTCTTGATGGATCCAATTCGGATCAAAGCATAAGCTTGGTCGATAGAGAAATAGGTATCCATCCATCTTTGCTTGAGAAGCCTGCTTTTAATAGTATTTAAAACGGTGACTTTGTAGTTGTCAGAGCCACAACTCTCTGTAGGGCTGGAGGCACCGAATATGTTAGATTTTCAGGAGAGGTATTATTAATCACACCTCAGTGTGCTTCACCTTATCTTCTCTCTACCAATTACTATGAAATCAGGCTCAACGCAGAAAGGATCGAAGGATTCAAAACTTAGATAGGCATTTAACTAAAATTAACCAAGATTCTTGCATCTCACATTAGCTTTAGGATCTGCATTTGATATAATATAGTTATTCATCTAAGTAACAGTTTCTGATCGATTACTTGGTTTTAATTTCCTTAGCAAGATCGTTGATTCCATAAGGCATTGGTATCAATCATTTAAAATCTAATCAAATCCTATAAGTCTTGCTAAATCTTAATCAAGTACTTGGTCGCTTCACTGTGTCTCCCGAGTTGGTTAGTTCCCAACTAGTTCTTCTTCATTCCATTTTTCCATAGGGTCTACCCCCCTTAGCTTGCTGTAGGGAGACGACTTAAACAAAGAGATTGGGGATCAAGGTGACAACCCCCAATTTGAGCTGTTGTCGTGGTGCCTAAACATTCTGTGCGACAACATGACACAAGAAGAAGACTTTCATCAAAGATACCTTGAAGGACATTATTTGCAAGGACACAAGGAAAGACACTGGGAAGGATATAAGGAAGGACATAAGAGAAGGATACAAGGAAGGATACAAGGAAGAGGACTAAAAAGGTTCATCTTGAAGGAAGGCTACTACTCCTCCATTGAAGGATTTTTATCTTGAAGAAGAACATTGATCTCTCTCTCTTGGAAGATTATCATTTTGAAGGTTCTTTGGAAGACAAGGAAGCATCAAGAATCTTGGGAACATCATCTACGCTCTTTGAAGCAGCTTGAAGATATTATTGTTGGAGGCATTCTAGAAGTCATCACTCTAGGGCATCTTTGAAGTTTCTTGGATGTCGTGGGAACATCAAGGTATTTGAAGATCTCTTTATCAAGTTAGACACTCTTATATCAAGTAAGTACTACATTATTCTCTATGGCTCAATCTTCAAATCAAATGACTTCATTTTGTGAGGAAGGCAATAAGCTTGATGGGTCAACAAACTTTCAAGCATGGAAGGAAAGAATAGATTTGATAATTGTAGAAAATGAAGTCATGGACCATGTTCTAGGGAAAGTGGCATAACTAGAGAAAGATAAGTCTCAAGAATGGGCAAGTACATGAAAGGAGAAGTGAGAGCTCAAAGGATTCTCATTTAATCCAATAAGGATCATCTCATTCCTTTTGCTGCAGATTTGGGCACATCTAAAGCAATATATGACAAGTTGGGAAATTGTGTTCGGTAAGCACTACAGGTAAGAAGATATCTCTAAGGAATATGCTTTACAAGACAAGGTTATCAAAGGATGAAGACTTGACCTCTTATCTCTAAAAAGTCTCACAATTAACGGATCAATTACAAGGGTTTGGAGAAGTTGCGTATGATTCTGAACCAATAACTTGTATACTCAATGCATTACATCCTGAATGGAGTAGCTTTGTGACAAGCATTTATTCAAGAAATGACACTTCGAACTTTGATGAGATATGTTCTTTATGTATGATAGAATAAACAAGAATAAAGGCAAAATGATACCAAACCAAATGAAAAATCTCAAGCTTTTGTTGCTAAAGTAAAGCAGAAGAAAGAGAAGTTTTGAAAGTTTGAGCCTTGTCAAATGAACATCAATCGACCACAAAGAAATCTTGATATGTCCAAGGTGCAATGCTTTGGATGCAATGAATATGGACACTTTAAGAGAGATTGCCCCAAAGACTTGCAGAACAAGAAGAACAATAAGAGGAAGGAAAGAAGTGCAGCACATACAACTGAAGAAAATGAAGAACTCGAAAAGAAACCCGAAGAATGAAGACACCATGGATCTATATTATTGAAAGTTTCCCCCACGATCAAGTTTGATTACATTATGTTTTCTTTTTCATTTGAAGATGGCAGTTATAATAGCATGTACAATTGTAGAACTTTGGTTTTTAAAGCAGGGCATCATGAAAAGAAGCATAAAGCATTGGAAGGATTAGAGTCTACACTATCAGTGGCATCTCATTAGTAGCAGTCGTCAAGCGAGGATAGAATATTTTGGACCTGTTGCCCATGTACATGTCAACAGTGCAAGAAGCAGAGTATACAACAATGGAATAATTTTTTTGATTCAATATCATCAATCCCAAATTCCGCTTTTATAATGTAAAAATGATTCTAGTATGAATATTAAGCCACGTAACAACACCTAGGTAAGCCTATGATTCTTCTCAAAGGGTTTCACTCTAGGGAGTTTTTTAACCTCACCAAATTATCTGTGTTTGTTAACATGGATAATTGGTAGATTTTTTCTCCCAGATATACCCCAAAGCTAGGTTGGAGCTCATTGACAAGGTCTTAGGTTAGTCTTAGTGTTTATTGAGTCTATGTATTTTATGTTATAGATCATGTGTCTTGTAATTTGGTTGAGTCTTAAGAGTCTATGAGTAATTTCCCCTTCCAAGGGTTGAATTTGTAATATTTTGATGTAAAAGTATTATGTAGGAATATTTTTGGTGAATGTTCCCCATAATTAGAACACCATTACCAAAATATTTTTTGGATACACTTCGAGGGTGGAAAATTATTTAATCCCCTCTTGAGTCTTTTAATTTTAATTTATGGCAAAATATAAAAAATAAAATTAGCCAGAAATTATCCAAAAGATATAATGAAGGGAAAATTAATTACACTCCAAGTGGACAATTCATAAAAAATTATTTGAGGCTATTTTCAAAAGGAAAATTCAAGTCAAAAATAAAATACCTCATTTCCAAGGCAGAAGGACCCAGTCCAGAAATTCGTTTGGGCCAGAGAAGACTATTTCTCAGTGAATTGAAGTTTTTGGACCAATCAGTTAAGAATTTTGCACAAGTAGCAATAATTCTATTTTTTGAAGGTCTTCCATTGGTCTAGAAGTCAAATTTTGATCCTCCAGCATAATGAACAAGGAAGATCGATTTTTTTTTGGAGACTTGTGCCAGCTAATCAAGGGATTGAATTTTTTCATCAGGGATCAATCCATGGATCAATGCAACTAGCTGTTATTTCCACTTGGATGGGTTAATCCCTCTCATTTTTCTATACAAGGAAGCTTTCAAGCTCCTCATTATAACTTGATCTGGAACTGGATTTAATTTTGAATATTTTTAATAAAAGTCTTTGGGGTTTCAATTCAAGGTGTCTCTCACTTGATGATTCATGGTATGTGTTCAATTGATCTTAATGCTCTAATTATCTTTCATTGAAGATTATTGTTTCATAGCCAGTGGTTGGATTATCTATTAACACAGGTATCTTGCTTTAGGTATTGGGCTAGAGTAAACACATTGAGGCTAGCAGATCTAGCAAGTATCTCTAGATCTCTAGTTTTCTTGTGTGAATCAAACCCCTTTGAAACCAATAATCTATCTTTTGTGTAGAGATCTTTAGATATTCAGCCGTTGGGCATGCCCCAAGTTCATGGAATTTAAGGTGATCACATCTTATTTGGACTCTGAGCTTATCTAACGATTATTGGTGAAGGGTCTTAACTTGGACATTAAACAAAACTATTTTTCTCACTTATTTCCAAAATCTACTTGGGCTATAAATGAATTATTTGCTAATTAGAGCTAATATTTCATTGTAGATTATTGTAAATAATTTATGAATATTTTTCTACTAACCCTTGTATATTATTTTTCTTGTTTTGTAAATAATATTTTGGGGTTTTATTTTTCTTGTTTTATAAATAATATAAGAAGATGCTGACACTTAGCATCGACATGTTTGATCCAGTTGGAGATCATTTCTTGTGCCCAAGAGGCACCTTGGAGCACCACTTCATGTTTTGCTTGGAAATCAAGGGGCAACTCCCTTGATCATCATTTTGGGAGCCCTCATCTTCATCATGGCACATTGAGGAATCATCTAGGCCATCCAACAAATCTTTGCAGCATTAGTTTATCATTTTGGCCTCATTAGGAAGGTTAATTTTACACATTTGAGCCATTTGGTGGGCTTGCCACCAAAGTTATTGTTATTGTGCACATTAAAACATTTTTAGGGGCTTCATCATGCTAATTAGTCCATTCAAACTTGTGAGAGGCTCATATAAATTGAAGGAGAGCCTCATTTATAACTCATCATCATTTGGATTGGGATCTTCTCTTATAAAAGATTTCAACCCTGCAATTGAAAGATAGAATTGGATGTTATTGATGCATTTTGGTGTTTGGGATTTTCACTAGCTTGTCTTGGAGCTTCTAATTACAATTGTGATGGATGGATATACTCGCATTACCTTGTAAGTGTGATTTCGTGCTATATCTTTATGTTGTTACATGTCTAATGTATGGAATATCTTGTCATAATCTTGTATGTGCCCTAATTTGATGCGAATTCATGAAAACACTGGATTATTGAAGTATTTCATGCATTACTCATTAGATAATGTGAATGAATATTCCTAAAGGCTTGTTTAATCTTGCATCCTCAAATCTCCATCATTTCCTGCCAAGCGAAGTATAAAAATCTATTGTAGTCGAGTTGCTACTTCTTTAGGGTTAGCAAAGAGCTGCGTAGGTTTCCTTGATAGAGCGAAGATCTTGCATTAAAGGAAATCTTGACTCCATTTCTCTGAGTTGGTAAGGCACTGGTCCTAATCCTAGTTGATCAACCTAGAACCATTTTCTTTCCACCCTTTTTCAATTTTTTGGCCTAACCCTAGAAGGTCACCTAGGGCCTAGTGCGAATTGCATTTGAGAGGTCCCCTTAGGGTGTGAGTTGGTAGGCTACTGCGCTATGGTTTCCTCTATCTCCCCTCAAATTTTGAAGCATTTCCCATGGCTAGTTTGAGAGAAATCTCAATCCCTAGCTCCAAAATCGATTCTATCCTTGAACTTCTTTGGTTAGTGGCATTCTAATGGTCATTTATTCGTGAAAACTCGAAGGAAGTTGATAATTCGTTGACCTTTCTCATCCTTGCTTGACCTAGATATCTCATTGAAGATCATCCTCTAGCCTTAGGCCTTGCTTTGGTGTTTCCCTAGGTCTCTCAAGTGGTTACAAATCTTCATACGATGATCATTACACAAAACCCTAAGATAGATCTTGCCTCCTTAGGAAGCCTTTAGTCTAGGAGTATCCCTTGTAATTGAATAATCTTTCCTCCTAGGTCTAGGTCTCCTCATGAGTCATAAACCTTTCTTGGAGAGCCATTAGTTTCCCTTAGAAGAAATTGAGCCATTATTTGAGCCTCTCCTTTGAATGGGCTTCGGAAATGACATCACACCTTGCCATTGATCCTATCATTCTAGTGATTTCCCTTATATCGGGACTTCTCCCATCGGTGAAAGTTTGTAAAGAGTAGGGGACATTGATTGAGGTGACATTTGGTCTTTTTCCCATCGTGTCCATTTGGTCTAGTAGTTGCCCCTTAGGTACCCCTCCTAGTACCCCTGCTAGATTCTGTGGCAACAATACCCTGCAAGGCTATAACTAGACCAAGTAACAACAATGAGATAATAGTCCACTAGCACCATAGCTACTACCGCCTGCTGTTTATGGAATTTTGCCAATGGGAGGAGTCCTGGTATAAAGGTCACCTTATAGGTATTCTAAGTTTTAAATGTATGAGGTAACTTAAATGCAATGTCCCCAATTTTTAGATTGCCTTGTGGTGAGATTAAGGGGGATTTCCAGAGTTATATCAGCCAAGTCATGGGAGCAGGATTATATTATTGGTGGGCCTAAAGTGTAGGTTTTAACCTTGTACAAAAATTACTTGCAAACAAATTCTTAAAATAGAAAAATAAACAATGGCGAGAACTAAAACAAATATACACAAATTTTCCACTCGATTCCAAAATTGAGACTACTAGATTGATTTTTCATTATATTCCTTTCAATGTTACAATACATATATATACATGCCGAAGCATTCATAACCCCAATATATAACCCTGGATTAGAACATAACTGTAGTTCCCTTGACCAGATCTACAAAATACCATGGGCAGAAAACCATCATGCCCAAAACCATGTGCAAAACCCACGCACAAAACCATGGGTAGGTACACCCACCATCTATGGGTCCACCCCCCATCCTTGGGGCCCCCAACTATTATTGGGTCTGCATAATTTTTTTTCCTGGGGCGCTACTCTGGACCCCGTGCAGGGGGGGTAGTAGCCCCCCCTGCAAACACCCCAACAGGGGGGGTTGCTGCCCCCACTGTGACCCCCTGCTGCGCCCAACACAACATACATCGCTTGAAACTAGTTGTGGAAAGAATAAAACACACACCCAACATTCTTCTGCTTGTTGCTTTCTTTCCACTCAAGGGGTCACAAGAGAGATTAGTCATTGGTCCATGATAAAATTGGCAACTAGGGCCAAACTCCATGTGGGTCATCTTATTAATGGCAACTGATATTTTTCTTGGATCCCTCTCATCGAGAGGTGTAGGATTGATCTAAAGATCATCTGATTCCGATAAGTATTCATGGAGATATGAATTTATTTGTGTTATGGGACAATTCGTCAAGGTCGGCCAACAACCAAATAAACCCCACATGTGCTCAACGTTTTAGTATAAATAGAGGTGCCTTGAAAGTCATTTGGACACACATTTGGGATCTCTTCCTCTCTACTTGTCTTTGGGTTTTAGTAGGAGGAGAGATCCTAAGGGACAACGTTGCCCTAATCTAGAGGGAGTGCCCTAGGCTCTATGCTTACCTAATGAAGAACCCCTAGATGCAGGAGGAAAGGGAGATCTAGCACGGTGAAGGAAGCCCTAATGTTGCCCTATGAAGAAGTAGTAATACGCAGCCATGGAGGGTCTAAGAAGAGACACTATTCGTTATCCTAAAAAAGGCACCTATATGCAACCCTAAGGAGAGAGACCTATGTGTTGTTCAAAAGAACCTTAGCCGCAATCATGAAGAGGTTCTAAGCCGCAGTCCTAAAGAGGGTGGTTTAAGCCACAATACAAGAGAGGAGATCCATGCTCCTATACGCTGTCCAAGCCTGTCCTAACTCGTTGTCTTAAAGAGTGCCCTAACAATAGTCAACAGAGGCTACTTAGCCGCAGCAAGAAAGGAGTTGTTTAGAGGATCATCTATATGTAGCAAGGTAAGACCTAAACGCAGTCATACTACACTGTTTTGGAAGGGTTTAGGACAACCCTTAGACGCAGCGACAAGGAGACTAAGCCGCATTCTATACATAGCCAAATGCAACCCAAAGATGATGACTGGATGCCCTAGAAGCAGCAAGAAGAGACAACTAGGCAATGCCACTTCAGGTCAACATGGAGAGCTTAGATCAGAGGCCAAGTTGTTGTGGAAGAGCGGATTAGTATGAGGATTGTTTAAGGGTGCAAACAGGTCCTGAACAGGGCTGTCTCAAGGATCAAGGAGCTGTGTGTATGGCTGTTGAGACCAACTTAAAATCAAGATAGTTTGGACTGCAATCAAGGGTTTTGAAGTGAGTTGTAGATGATAGCTATATACTGTGATAGGGAACAAGCCTTATCACCTCAGATCAAGAGACAACATGGATAGGCATGGGGAAGATCTGTGCACAGTATTGTGATAGGTGGCAGCATGATGAAGGCATATGGTGCTGTATAGTGCAACCTTGGGACAACAATGAAGCTGGATGGAGCACGCAAACGGGACAGTTGTATGGTAAGCATGGAATGACAATGTCACTAACAGTGGGACAACATTATGGTACATGGGATAGCAGTGGCAACATGAGGTCTAGCAATTGAGTGTAGCATGGTGCAGCACGGAGAGGTGCAACATGTGGACGAGATGCAACACAATAATAGGTGAAGGAGTCACCTTGGAGAATTAGTTGAAGCAACATGTCTTCAACTGATCTCATGTAGAGATGATCTATTCTCTTATCTTGAAAGTGTAAGTGTTGACTTCTGTTGAAAATGTACTATCTCTCTCTCTACTGAACTATTGAAGAACATATAAGAAGAATTGATCAAGGGTTTCCCCACATTGGGGTTTGTCCCAGGGTAGCGCCACATCTTGTGTCCTCTTGTATTGGCTTGTCTTCTGCGATTTATATTTATGTTCTATTTGTATTTTACTTTAATGCTAATGTGATTGCTAATCTGGAAAATATATTGAGTTAACTGTGAAAATTGAAATAAATTGCTCTAGCATAGAACATACCTAAAATTAACATGGTATCCGAGCTGAGGTGAAGACAAAGCCCAAGCAAGAGTGAAAGAGAAATCACCGAAGATAGTCGGGAAAGGATCAATGGATTCCTCATCCCTCTTCTAATTCACCAAGGGTGAAGTCGAAGCAGAGAATATTATCAGATTGGCGGAGGGAAGCTTTTGATGGTCTACCTGAAGGTCACTTCTATGGGAAGTCCGGAACTAAGGGTGGAATGAAAGGTAGATGCCTTGGTTGAAATAAGTTCGGCCATTATGCGAAGGAGTGTTCGACTGGCAGGGACACATCACTTGATGATGGTAACAATCATTCCAGGGACATCTTCAATGATCAGAGGAATGACAGGTAATGCAAGTCATCAAGGACATGACCGACTCTTCAGAGAAAGAAAGGAACCCCTGGTATGAAGAATCAAATGTTGTTTCTGATAAGATAAAGAAGTGTTATCTTGTATTGGCCCTCTCCTTCAGATTCTTTGGGAATCTAGCTTATTGATTGTAGTGCTTCAAGGCACTCCATCGAATAGAAGGGTGCTCTCTCTCTAATTTGGTAGAGATGGAAACATTCGTGGGATTATACTTGGAGCCGATGCCACCTATCCCGGAAAGGGTGTTACCCCTCAATTGAATGAGGGTAACTCGATTCATCTACACAATCTCTTTTGTGTACCTGATCGCAAGAAGAACCTGGTGTCCATTTCGGCAATGGAAGTCAAAGGTTTCAGGGTGGCATTCATCAATGGAAAGATACGTGTTTGAAAATAGAATTTTCAAAGATGCTTTTACTCATGGGTTCAGGATTGGCAATTTGTACCAACTTGCAGGATGGTCCATTGGGGACCCTGTCAGTTGACACATCTCATCTATAGCACCGGAGGTTTATTATAGGGCCCTACCCGATGTGAGTTAGATGGTAACAGGGATGCCTAAATTCTAGAAGAGCATGAAGGTACATGCCTGAGATGTACCGAAGGAAAATCTTACAAGGGGACCATTCCCCTCATGTAGCAGGTCCATAGGTTTGGAACAACCCGAGGGGTTTGAGATTCATGATCGGGAATCTCATGTGTGCAGGTGGAAGAAATCCCTCTATGGCTTGAAGTAAAACACCCCGGGCTTAGTATGAGAGGATTGATAGCTGTCAGATGAAGCTGAGATCCACTAAGAGTGAAGCCGATCCAAACCATTGTTTGAAGGTTGTGGATAATAGACCTCTCATACCGACACCTTATGAGAATGACCTATCTTTGATAGGTGTAGACCCTCTCACTTGCAGAAGTAAGAGGGAGTTGGATTATGGATGTGGAATGGTAAACTGCAAGCCCATGACTACCTCGAGGATCTTAACTTTCAGAAGTTATATGGTGATGATGTCAGACCAGATTTGGGAAATGCCTCTGAGTTTCACAAACTCATTTGCATTGAAGTTCTTGGTGAATTTCCGTCTGGATATATGTTTTGTAGTTAGCATGGTCAGCTCATATTTGGTTGAGCCTCACTAGATTGGTGGCAAGAATCTCCTGAGATATCTTCAGGGCACAATCTCTCATGGATTGAGATACACTGCCAGAAATATGAAACTGCATGATTATTCGAACGTTGACTAGGCAGGCAGTGTGGAGGATCACTAGAGCACTTCTCAATGCTGGTTCTCTTTGGATTCTGCTTTGATATCATGGATGAGCATGAAGCAGAAGTCGGTTGCTATAAGCACCACCGAGACCGAATACATAGCTGCAAGTATGATCTTGTGTGAAGCTGCCTGGTTGCAAAAGCTCTTCATGAGCTATTTGTACACATGATGAATACCACTGTGATTCTCTGTGACAACCAGGGGGGATTCGATTGTGTAGGAATCCCGTATTAGATGATTGCTCCAGTAGTTGGACATCAGATACTACCTTATCTGGGATATGGTAAATCGATGAGTGAGGAGGCTCCATCGCATTGAGACTGTTGTACATGTCGCAAATGTTTTGTCAAAGCCCCCGGGAAAAGTCAAATCTGTGACTTTCTCGAACGACTTGGAGTCGTTGAGAGATCTTCATATAAGGGTCATGCATGTTGCATGCATTGAGCTCTGGGATCTCTGGGGGGCTTGGGGTACTTACTGGAGCAACACACGACCATAGGGCGACTCACACTCACCTAATGGTGCGTTGTGTACAGGGTGAATAGCTCAACCTTCCTTGTGATACCCCGAGGCAACTTTGGGATAGGATGATTCGTTCTCTTGTGAGCCAGGATGATTCGTTCTCCTGTGGGATAGGATGATTAGTTCTCCTGTCGAGGTATCTAGGTTTGTGGCCAATGGATTTGCTCAGAAAGAGGGCATAGACTGTAAGGAGACATTCACTCCAGTGGCCAAATACACTTCTATCAGGGTCATGATCTCTCTAGCAACGCAGATGGGATGGAAAACTCACCAGATGGATGTCAAGACGACTTTTCTAAATGGAGTGATAGAAGAGGTATACATTGAACAACTAGAAGGATTTGAGATGCATCGGAGAGATACCCATGTTTGTAGGGTGCTATACGGACTCAAGCAAACTCCCAGAGCATGGTATGGTCTGATCAACAATTATTTGTAGCAGATAGGCTTCGTGAAGAGTGAGGTAGACGCAAACCTCTACTATTTGATGGTAGGATGTGAGCCTCTCATTTTCGTACTGTATGTTGATGTTCTATTTTTGACAGGGTCATTAGGGCTGATAAAAGACTGCAAGAGGGACTTAGAAGCAGAGTTTGAGATGAAGGATTTGGGACTGATGCATTATTTCCTAGGACTGGATGTATGGCAGATAGATGGGGAGATCTTCCTTGGGCAAGGGAGATATACTATGGAGATCTTGAAGAAATTTAAGATGCAGGACTATAGACCCATGTCCACACCTATGATTACCAACTGGAGAAGATAGACGCATCAGATGACACATCGGTGGACCCAACCTTGTAAAGGCAACTTATTGGCTCTCTTATGTATTTGGTCATCACAAGGCTAGACATTTGTTTCACAATCAATACTCTTAGTTAGTTCATGGTTGAACCAAAGAGGGTACATTGGACAACAATGAGACATGTACTACAATATCTACGAGGTACAATGGAGTATGGTTTGAGATTTACTCGAGTTGATGGTGTTAGATTGATGGGATATATAGATGCATACTAGGTAGGTAGTGCAGTGGACCGGAAAAGCATCTCAGGGTGTTGATTCAATATTGGATTAGGGGTTGTCTCTTGGTGCAGCAGGAAGCAAAAATCTGTTGCACCGAGTTTTGCAGAGGCAGAATACATGGCAACAAGCATGGCTTCACATGAAGCTATCTGGCTTCGGACGCTGCTAGTGGCACTATTTGGTCAAAGGATAGATTTTACCAGTATTTACTATGACAATCAGAGTTGCATTAAGCTCTCTGAGTATCCAATGTTCCATGATAGTTCGAAACATATCGACATTAGATACCACTTAATCAGAGATTGTGTACAACATGGATCAGTTCGACTACAATATGTTTCCATAGATCAACAGGTCGCAGATATTCTGACGAAGGCATTGGATAAGGCAAAGTTTGTCTTCTTTAGGGATAAGTTGGGAGTAGTGGAGAACACCTTCCTTGCTAAGAGGAAGTGTTAGATTTTGAAGCTGGGACAAGTGTTCTAGTCTCTATGAGGCTAAGGAACATAGGAGGATTAATTATCTCCAATACCTAGAAAAAGTTTCCAAGGGAAATGTCTTAATTAAGATTAATTAGCTAGCTTTAAATTATATTCCTAAGTCTAACTTAGGAAAAGTGGTTAATTAAATCAGATTAATTGAGACAAAATTGATTTTGCTCTAGTGACTTCTAGAAAAGTCATGATGGAGTCAAGACTTATAAGAGAAAATTAGAGTTAGATTGTAGCCATTGATTCTCCAACGAGAGATTATAAGAGAAAATTGATGGGGCTTTTGGAGATACAATGATTTGCAGTGATAGCGTGGAGGACACCAACAACAGGGTTTTAGCAAAGAAAATTTGAGGAGAGAATTTCCAGAGAAATTCTTCACGAAGGTTCCAGTTATTCTAAGTGAAGGAAGGAGGCCGAATTCATCTGCAGAGGCATTAACCAGTGCGATTTACAGGGCAGTAGTTCGATTTCCAGTTGTCGGAGGAGGTGCGAGTTGCTCTAGTGAGTTGTTTGATGTAGAGATTATTGCCGGAACGAATTTCCAGAGGCAGTGCTAGTTCTTGAAGAGGCCGTACAAATCTCTAGATTTGCCAGTGCTTGTTGCTGGACGAGGTGCAAGTTGCACAAAGAAGGACAAAGTTTATTTGCAAAGGATTTTCTAGATCGATTTGGCTAGTAGAGGTGAAGAAAAAAAATATTGCCAGAGCTTTGCTAGTGAGAGGTGAGCAGTCTATGTAATTTTCAATCGCTGAAGATTATTATTAATAATAAAACCTCATTTGCAAAACTGGTTTTCCCCACATGGATTTTTCTAGGGACTATTGTCCAAAAATATCGGTGTCTAAATTGTGTGTGCATTACTTTTTTCAGTTCCTCTTATTATGGGTGAAAATTGCAGTAGTGATTTTATTCATTATTTGCCGTAATTAATTTCAGAAGGCAAATAATCTGCATAAGATAGAAGAATAATTTCCAGTAACTGCAATTAAGGAAATTTCACACCTTATAGCTTGATTCATTTCTCTGGGTCACAACTAATTATTGTTATCAGCAAAAAGCAATCCTGATGCACCTTTCTCTTTATATGGCAAGTTACGGAGCACTACCAATGTGGAGACCTCTTGTTCTCAAAATCTTCCCTTTGTGCCCTTACTTTGTCAATTTGGTTCAACAGAAATTGGGTTTATGGTCTCTAACCAGAGCTACCATGCGTGAATACTCCATATTTGGGTCTATATTTTAGATCTCTGTCTCTGGGCGTCCTTATGGTTTTATGGCTTTGCCTTTATGATTGAATATGCTGTTAACAGCCAATTTTCTGCTGTTGAATTGGTCTGAGATTTCTTGATTTTTACTTGACTTGGGATCTCATCTGATGCATGCATATATGGTTCCTTTATTCCCCGTCCATTTAAAAACTTCACACCTGTATCACATTCATCATAATCAGTCTTTTCAATTTCAGAAACAACATCATTTCAGCCATTCTTCCAATCACCTGCCAGGGATTTGAAACAGCCATGTTATCCTTATGATGACACAGAAAATGTCTTTGGATCTGGTAGCAGCATAGAATAAGGCTATGGATCTATCACTTTATTGTAGGGGCTAGCAGTGGGGATGTCTTGAAGATGCAAGTGGAAACTTTGGCCCTCGAGCAAGGTTGAGGAAGCATACCCTTTGTGGAGCCAAATTTGGAATGTGCCCCTGATGGTGATCTGAGGGCCTTAATTTGACCAGCAAATATGTGTAGGTTGTGGTAACCTCCACCTTTTCTCCTGCAGAACAAGAAATGAAAATACTCCAAAGATTTCTTGGAGGTGTTAAAATCATAAACATGGTTTTGCAAAGTTTGACCGCCATTTGCTTAAGATCTCAAAAGCTGGTCAGAGCATCCAACTACCTCTGAAATCCCTTGATGGAAGGACACAGAGGAATCACATTGTCCAAGAAAAGAACAGGACAATCAAGACGTGGTGTGGGATGCAGTCATAAATTGCATGAGTTTTCTTCCTAAGAAATTTCTCTAGCTCATCAATGTAGATCTCAAACAACGTGGGAGACAGGGGGAAGTCCTGTTTGACCCCAAAGGTGCTCCTGGTGAAGTCAGAAAATCCATTCCATGTACATAGCTGACCTACATGTCTCATAAGGCCCCAGGAATGCCACAGTGGGGGACTCAACTTCGTCCTGATATATGTCATTGAATACATGTGAGGGCACAAAAGCTGTCACAAACTGTTTCATTAAAGCCTTGGCCATATGTGATCTTATTCATTAGTTTGACAGAGACATGCTTAAAATTGAAATGAGTGGATTTTATCCTTTTAAATTGGCATTTTTCCTTTTAATGTTTCCAAGGAAACCAGTGAAACACTAATATTAACGACTTGGTTATCACCGTAGACATATTACCCTAAACAACTTGTGTAGAACATCACCTTGATGCAGTTAAATAGTAGTACAATAAACCACACACCAATAAACACCTAGTGACCCACATGCCTGCAAACAATATGGTGAATAATCCCCATGAAGATGTTTTCATTGGTTCTACACTGTGGATCTCCATACACCTCATGCTCACTGAAGGTCGAAATATGTTTGGCCCTAGTTACACAGTTTCAGATGGACAAGAATTTTTGCCTGGTCTGTTATGAAAATTTTGAACCCACTTTTTCATTGAAACTTACAAGCTTAGCCTTCTAATATGCTGGAAGAAATCTTTTGCCTCACATAAACTTATGAGTTATTATAAGGGAAAATAGTTCCTCAAAATCGCTGGTTGACCTGCCATTGTCACAAGATTTAGAGGCAAAAGTTTTCTGAGCAAGAGCCATTCGCCACTTGGATTTTATGTTCACTATGAGACATCCAAGATATTTTGTTGGTATACCTATTTAAAGACCATAATCTTGCACTCATTTACATTCTTTTAACTTAAGTTGAGAACAACTACTTGGATTGATGCTATGTGGAGATGTGAACATGAATGATCGTTTGTACAGATGAGAAATTCCTAGCACTGGTCTCTGTGTACAATACCCTCCTTAACCATTCATGAAAAATGTATAAATGGTATATCATCTGTTCTTTCAGTAACACTCTGCAGAAACTAGGGTTTGGCAATTGATTCTTTCTTTACTTTATGAGGCCTGAAAAGTATGGTCATTTTTGTATAATTTAGGATCTTAATTTAGTAATTTTCACTAAACTTTTTGTATATTTAAGGATTTGAGTTAGCTGTTTGCATGTCTTATCATGTTCTTTTGCTATTCTGATAATGATTATGTGTTGGCAGATTTTGCTAAAAGGTGCAAGTGGAGATGAGTTAAAGAAAGTTAAATTTGTTGTTCAGTATGCAGTTTTTGCAGCTTATCATTTAGCTCTTGAGACTTCATTCCTGGCAGATGAAAGGGCCACCCTCCCTAGAACTCCCTTCAGTTCTGCAGTAAATGTTACCATGCCAAACAGACAAGTGCAATTGGAGACATCTATTTGTAGAATAACAGATCCCACGTCTCCTATTCCAGGCAAAGTGCACATAAGAGAACTCCAAACACAGAATAGAGATGATAAAATTATGACTAATTCTCTTGTAACAAGTGATTCCTTGAATGAAATTAAGGGGGATTCTAAACCCACTATAAGTGTCACTGGCACTTCTGAGACAACCAAATCTTTCAGCATGTCTACTACAAGGGATATATCTATTGCTAGTGAAGGTGTGCATCAGAAAGACACATATTCAGCTTGTGAGAGCTTTTCACCACCATCTTTTTCTTCTGGTCATTCAATATCTGGGTTATCGGTTTCTTTTAAAAAAACACTGGGGGAAGCTCTTCCACTTATAGGTACAGGTCCTTATGCAGCAATCACTTCTTATTTCGGTATTAAGGATAAAGAATTTAAAGATTTGACTCCAGTTGATATATCCACAGTTTCGGTTGCATCTGGAGCTAATCATTGTGAAATGGCCTTAGAGGAACCTCCTGGTACAGTGCAGTTAAAGAATGAAGGGATAACTGATAATAAGGTTGATTCGATTTTATTACAATCTCAATCCACATTTGAACACAAGCAAGAAGGTACTCATTATGAAGAACAGGGATTCTCTAAAGCAGGAGTCATGCCTTCCTGTTCTGATTATCCAAGTATTTTGGTTTCATTATCCCGCCGGTGTATTTTGAAGGGGACAGTTTGTGAGAGGAACCAGATCACTCGTATCAAGTACTATGGAAGCTTTGACATGTCCCTTGGAAGGTTCTTGCGGGATAAATTATTTAACCAGGTAATGCTGTTGATTTACGAGTTTGTTTTTAGTTACTATAAAATTCATTTATGAGTAGCTTATTTGGCTGTATTATGCACCCAAATGAGTTGCAAACTAGGTATGGGTGTCGTGTTTGCTATTCTGTTGTGGGCTAGGGCATGGTGGGTGCTTGCTATGATCCTGGAATGCACTCAATGTATCCTAGTAACAGCAACAACAAATGCTGCCAAAGAGTTCAGAAAAAGTCAAAATAGATCATGAAACTTAATTCAGTTTCACTTAATCCTAACCTAAGCTATTCTCCTCATAGTCACTGGGTTCAGCGAATTTCAAGGTTGAAATTTGAAGTTCACCAAACTTCAAGTGAGGCTGAACAATTTCGTTACAATTCAGCAAATTCCAAGGAAAATTTAAAGCTACCTCAAATATCAACAAATTCTTGATTAAATCTGCCTTTATTCATCCAAGCTCATTGATGTTCAATTTGAACTTGTTTCTGTAGAGTTAAAAAAAAGAGTACAAACCCTAATTGAGTCTTCCAGCTGCTTAGCAATACTCTGCCATCTGCGCATCTTTCCTCCCACCAAGCACACTGTATCATTCCTTCTGCACTCCAGTCTCAATACCACTAATCATTCCAGACTCCAGCCTTGGCTCCTCTGAGACTGAGCAGTGTTATGTAATGAATGTATTTTTTCTGAAGTAAAGACACCCGTAATTTTATTCATCATGAAGGAAAAAACAAAATTACATTTTGCAGACTGTAAGAATTCCGGAAATATGCCTCACGGCATTGAGTTAAAAAGAAAAAAAAAGACTGATTTTTTTTACAAAAGGAAATATACAAAGTTAAGTGTGAAAATAATAACTTCTCTTTTTTACCTTTCTTTTTTTGCACTTTCTGCCATCCTTGAGAGTTTGGTTCAACAAGAACCATTGCCAGTTCTCTTCCTGTTTCCTTTGGTGAGGTTTCTTTGTCTGAGTCTGAACCCTTAGATAGTAATGAATGTATTGTATTTTAGTATAAATATTTTTAATTTTCAAATTTTAGAATCTGTTGAACTTAATGCTAAATTTTATTACCAAAATTTTCTTGTCACATTTTTGTCAAACTTCAAGGTTGCCAGACTCAAACTTGTACTTGAACCAGGTGATTTAGATTCTCCTATCTAAACATCAAAAGTTGCTGAATTTAGGTCATGTAAGAAAGAGATTGAAAAGGATCAATGGATGCAAAACCCAGGTTCCCAAAATTTAGGTTTTGAACATGCAAAGAAGCTGACAACAACATACAGGGATGAGAAGGAATAATTATTCTACACGAGAAAAAGACAGGACACAGCATACTAGGAAAACTGGCAAAGGGGATGAGAAAGAAGTAGAACACTTATCTACTATACCATTGCTGCTTGATTGGAAGAAGAATTCCTCACATTTAATATCTAGTTTCACATCAGCTTTAAACTTTAAAGTCAGCTGAAATATTTATACAATACAGTCAATAATGCTAAAATATAAAATACAACAATGCAAAATTAAAATATTATAAACTTTTTGGGTTCTCTTTTCATTAACTTGGACCATACAGGTATATTGGACTATAATATAGTTTCCATTTTTTTTCTATTACAATACTTCGATATAGGATCTCCATCATTGTTTTCCTGCTTCAGTTTTTTCTGCTGCAATTATTTGTTTTAGCATGCAGTTATTGTTTATATTGTATGTGATTGCAGTTATATGTTAAAAATTTGGAAGTGTATGCTCTTCATAACTAGTTTGAACTTTGATATGTAGCTTTTCATGGTGTTATTAGTGTTTTCCATCTTATTGTTTTATTATGTAAGTTATGTGAGCTAGTTCTTGTGTTGTAATTTTCATTCACTTCCTACACAAAGTTATGTGAGTTGGTTCTTATATTGGGTTGATTAGGTTTCTGTGATGGACCATTATAGGCAATAGAATAATCTCACCCAGTGTTGCGGGGGAGCCCCCTCCCCTCCCTCCCCCTCTCGATGCCGCTCCCAATCTGTGCTTCCGGGTGGTAGCGACTTGGGAGCGCGCTCCCTTAAAAAAATTTCTGTTCCCTGTTTTTTCTCAAATCGATATAGGGAGTGTCGCTCCGGGAGTGGTTGGGGAGCGATTGCTCTCGATTGCTCCCGGCAGCGGTGCGCTCGGGAAAAATACGCGTGGATAAAGGAGCAAGGAGCAAGAGAGTGACGAGCAAGGAGAGAGAAAGAGAGAGCAAGGAGCAAGGAGCAAGAGAGTGAGAGAGTAAGAGAAAGCAAGGAGCAAGAGGAGATTTGAGAGATTGCAAGGGGAGATTGGACGCCAAAGAGGTAGGCTCTACAATATTGAATAGAGTGTCTAACAATTTTTTTTAATGTTCATTCCTAAATAAATAAATAATTTTTTTCTCTATTTCCCATTCCCATTCCCATTCCATTTTTAAAAATTTTTTAGATTCAAAACTTCAAATTTCAAACATCATGGTTATATTTCTTAGCATTTTCTTATTCTTGGTTTCTTTTATGGTTATTATGGTGTTGGAGAGTAGAAAAAGGAGGGTTGAAAATGAAGAAGGGGGTCATAGTGGATTTGATGAAAACCCCGGTGAGGAGGAGCCGGAGGAGAGTGAACATGAGTCAGTTCAAAAACTAAATAAGACCAAACTCCATTGTGGAAATATGTTAATAGGCCTGAAGCAGGGAAAGGGGGTGGTACCACTAAATTTCATTGCCCCTATTGCAACAATAATTACACAGGTTCATACACTTTGCCAGAAAGCACTTCTGTGGGAAAAGGCCATGGGATGGAGATAAACAAATAGGAATCAAAACTTGTTCAGGTGTGTCAGCAGCAGATAGAGCAAAATACATAAGGGAAGAGGAAGAAGCCCAATACAAATCGAAAAAATCAAAGGGTTTCTTTGAACCAAGCTCACAATCACATGCACAAAGAACTCCTTCAGCATCCTCCCAAGGCAGTGGATATGGAGGCACAGCGTCACTAGGTTTAAGGCGTAGAAGCATATTAGATTTCCTTGATGAAGGGTGTAGGAATGATGTGGATTCAAAAGTTTACAGTTTTCTCTATGCATGTGGGATACCATTCAATGTTCTTCGCTTACCTTATTGGCATGAAATGGTTTTTGCCATAAATGATGCCCTTAAAGGATACAAGAGCCCTGGGTATGACAAGGCAAGAACCATTGGACTTGATCATGAAAAAACAAAAATATCACATTCTTTGAATAGAATGACAAGTTCTTGCACTGACCATGGGGTGTCCATTGTATTTGATGGATGGACAAATGTAAAAGGCAAGCCATTGATAAATGTTCTTGCTGTGTTTGTTAGTGGTGCCATCTTTCTTTCAGCATATGATTACTCAGACAAGTTCAAGACCGACATCAACATTGCAAAACCATTACTTGAAACAATTGAGCGTATTGGGCCATACAATGTCATCAATGATAATTATCCTAATTGTAAGGCAGCGGGAGCAATTATTGAGGATAAATACCCCAACATATTTTGGTCTGGGTGTTTGGTTCACACAATGAACCTTTTGATGCATGTTAAGAACAAAAACGAATAATACAAATGGATTGGTGATTTGTACAAGAGAGGCAAACAAATGATAAAATTTATTACAAATCATAGCAATACCCATGGCCTTTTCCACAGTCACTCAAGATCGGAGTTGTTGAAGATTGCAAGGACTAGATTTGGTAGCTATTACCTCACTTTCAGGCGCCTTTTGAAGGTAAGAGAGCCATTGGCTAGCATGGTATCGAGTCCACACTAGCAGGTATTAAAGGAAATGGCTACAAATGTAGCTGACAGACAAGGTTTTGAACAGGTGGAGGAGGCCGCTGTTGATGGTATGCTTTGGGCACGTGTGAGGCAAGTATTGGATTTCACCAAGCCCATTTATCACATGATTCGGTTTGCAGATACAGATAAACTAGTGATTAGCAAGGTGTATGAGCAGATGGATACCATTTTGGGGCAAATAAAAGATATTGTTCATAACAATGATCCCAACTTGTATAAAGTAATTCACGATTGTGTGTATACAGTGGGATAAACTTAATGTTCCACTACATTGCTTGGCGTATATCCTTACACCAAAATACTAATCAACATCTTGGTTGGACGGCGGGCCAACCTGCACCAGGGGGTGGGTTTAAGGTCAAACCCCATATAGATGAAGAGGTATCTACAGGATATTTGCAAGCATTAGAAAAGTTGATACCTGACAGGGAGGAATGTGCTAGTGTGCGTCTTGAATTAGGCAGATACTTCAGTTGCACTAGTTTGTTTGGTACCTTTCATACAATGGAAGATAGAGACAAATTTGATGCTCTCACATGGTGGGAATCATATGGCGGCCATGGACTTTTGCCAAAATTGGTAAAAAATGTTCTCTCACGGGTTGTAAATACTTCTTTTGCAGAGAGGTGTTGGAGCACCTACAACTTCATACATAATGTGAAAAGAAACAGACTCAATGAAAACCAGGCAAAAAGCTTGGTTTATGTGCACTACAACTTGAGGTTGTTGAGTCATTACTGTGATCAGGCTTATGAGGATCCAACATATAGAATTTGGGACAACCACCCAGAGGATGATAATTTGGAGGATGGCACTATACATCTTGAAGAACTGGAATGGAACTTATGAAAGAGGAAGATGAAGCAACAACCATGCCACCTCCACCATCCGGTAGCAGTGCTCGAGTTCCGAGTCTTGTTCCTTTGCTGTCACCACCTCCATCTACACCCTCACGTGGAGGGCATGTGCCTTCTGATTCTGGTCGTCGGTCTATGTGGGAGGAGACTCCTAGAAGACCACCACGACCTGCTTATACATCAGACGCTTCTCGTGGCAAGGGCCACATGAAGTAGTAGATAATAGATTTACAGTTTGCTTGTCTTTTCTAGTTTCTATTAGTTTTCATAACTCTTGAGTTTTGACACTTTCATATCATAATGATATTTTTTGTAAACAATATATGACTGTGACAATTTAAGTTTGAAGTTTGAAGTTGGCAATTATAACTCATTAGGAATGATTCCGAATTATGAATATGATGCTTCGTGAAAGTTGTTTCATTTCATTTCATAATTCATTTTATAATATTTCATTTCATGTTAGATATTATTTCTTGTAATGGTTAAATTTTAAACTTAGCTTACAAGTACAACTTTTGTGATCAATGATGATAAATGTTATATATTGAATTTTCAATTTTGAAAGCTTGAAGTTGAAACTTTAAGATTGATGAATCATGATTCACGAGATCAATATGTTGTATGTTACTAACTTGTGGACGTGGTTGATGAAGATTATAACTTCTAGATGATTGATGTTATATGGTTCAATGATCAATCTATGTTTTTTATGTTTTTTATATTTAATTCATCATTCTACATGTTTTGTTGACATATATATATATAAAATAATAAAAATATAATATATATATATATATATATATATATATATATATATATATATATATATATATCTTATAAAAATCGCTCTGGGATTTTCTCCCAAACCAGGAGCTTTTGAAAATGTCGCTCCTGCACCGTTTTTGCTCCCGCTCCCAAGTAACACTGATCCCACCATTGGCAGCTCCATTGCCAATGAAAAATGCATAAACTAAATAAAAAAAATTCTTCACACAACATTGAAGGAATAGTTGGTGAAATGATTAAATTCTTTGTTTAAAAGGGTTTTTCATGCTAGGCCCCAGACTATGAATAAAGCTGGTATCCAAATACAGTCCAGAACTCGTGAAAAGTATGACAGCAACAGCCCCTAGGAAGAGCTACATGCCAATGAAGCTGTCAAGTATGGGGAATATCAAGGGAAGACAAGTTTATGTTGGCTGCTACAAGATCAGGGATGGGAACACTCTAAAAGAATAGAAAGAACCTCTCAAGCAGGGGCAATGCCCATCTCTTTAATGCAATCTGTGTGTTCTAGTTTTCCCATAGTGGTAGAGTATAATCTGGAAACATAAGCTTTCCATCCAACCCCAGCTGATGAAGTGGAAGAATTTTTTTTTCTTCCGACTATGACTATAAATATAGCCAAGGCAAGTTGGTGGAAAATTGGAAGGAGAATTGATTCTCCTTAATGGGAAATCTGATTTGTCCAAGTGGATTAAAGGTATTGATGTTTGCACTTTCCAGAGCCATCTTGAGAGTTGAGCTTGTTTCTGACATTTAGTCCCATGCATTGTGATTGAATAATTAATTTACTTAAATTAGAATTTCTCTTTCTAGCACCACTTGTCTTTTCTCTCAAGAGCTGATGTTAGCCTAAGGTCCATATCAAAGTCCTTATGGTCCTTTAGCAATTGGCCACTAATCTTTCGTTAGTGGACTTTTAGGTTTTAACTAGTACCTTATTCCATGGGTTAAGTTTCCAACTTGCCAAAAGCTAAAGAAGCAAACTAAAATTATTTCATGATAGTTGGGCATGCCCCATGCATTTGCAGACTGCAGTTAATCTTTCGTTTTACAAAAATGGGATGTAACATATAAATGCAAGGTTCTACAAAATTGTCAAGCGCTTGGCAGAAGAATAAGGATGACTCTATTTAAATTGTAATAATATAACATATATGAAAATTTTGTAGAACCTTGCATTTATATGTTGCATCCCATTTTTGTAAAATGGGAGATTAACTGCAGTCAGCAAATGCATGGGGTATGTCCAATTATCATGAAATAATTTTAGTTTGCTTCTTTAGCTTTTGGCATCTCTCTCTCTCTCTCTCTATATATATATATATATATGCCCCATGCATTTGCAGACTGCAGTTAATCTCCCATTTTATATATTTCTCCTAATTCTAAATCATAGTCCTCATTGTGAGCTTGAATATTTTTTTCCTGCTTGATTGGTTTATGATATTTTGTCTGTATTTCTTTCTACTGTGGCTGTTTCTACGTTTTAAGAACTTCTTGTACAAGTCTGACTCATATGCCCATTACTTATACCACTGTTGCAGAACTCTCCAACTAATTGGCAGTTCAATTATAAAATGATTAATTAGCTGAAAAAGTTGCTGATTTTTACAGTTTTTAATATTTGGTGAGTATTTTTTTGCCAATCTTTTCAATAAAATCAGCAGCAGTGGCAGATGTTACACTTCCAAGATAGATTTTTTTCATATTTGTTGGATAGGGGAAATGTTGATTCAGCTTGCTTATGTTGTTTTAAGTTCATATTTTAATTTATTATTTAGTTGAAAAATATGAAATTAAATGCATTTTTTATTTCTCAGTGTTTTTGCGCTGAGTTTTTCTGGAGTCAGTGATTTTGGACCCTTGTTGATTTATTTCCAAGTCTGAGTTCTGCAACATTGATTTACACATGTTTTAAAAGTTGGGGTCTTACATCTATGTAACTGGATTCTAAAACTTTGCTTCTATGGCTATAAGGAACTTACAATTTGTCCTGGACATTGCAGAATGTTCGCTGCAATGCTTGTGAGCAACGTCCAGATGCCCATGCTTACTGTTATACTCATCAGGAGGGAAGGCTTATGATATCTCTTCAACGAATTCCTCAACCTCTTACTTTACCTGGTGAACGGGAAGGAAAAATATGGATGTGGCATCGGTGCCTGAAATGTGAATGGAAAGATGGACTTCCTCAACCAAACAGGAGAGTGTTGATGTCTGATGCAGCATCGGGTCTGTCTTTTGGAAAATTTTTAGAGCTTAGTTTCTCAAACAATGCTGCAAGTAGAGTAGCAAGCTGTGGCCATTCCTTACATAGAGACTGTCTTCGTTTTTATGGGTATGGATATACCTTCTTTATCAGTCATTGACTTCTAATAATTTCCAGCTGTTGCACCTAGTATATCATGATCTCTTCTCAGACACTTGGAATGACTTATTTCTATGCCTTTCCCAATGGAGCAGGCTTGGCAGTTTGGTGGCATGCTTCCATTATTCTTCCAACAATATTCTGAGTGTTCATTTGCCACCTGCTAAACTAGAATTCAATAACCCAAATCAACAAGACTGGCTCAGGAAGGAAGCAACAGAGGTGCCTGCAGCCTTTTCATCATTCTTCTGTGTAAATACTTATTTCTAGATCTGCAACCTTACAAACAGGTGGTTTGGTTTATGTATCATCTTTTAATGCTCCTGTTTGATTATGTAAAATAGGTTACACAAAATGGGGAGGAGTTCTTTTTGGAGGTTTTTGATTTGATTCATCAAGTTGAAGAGAAAATTTCAAGTGCCAGGCCTTATCCCTCTACAATTTTTCCAGACTCAACAAAAATTGCAGAAGTTGAAGGGATGTTACAGAAAGAGAGAGCTGAATTTGAGGTGACAATCCTTGGTCCAATAATCGGTTTCTTATATATTTTCTTCTCAATGCAAGTATGCTTTCAAAACTTTATCTGGATTATATAGCATTTTATTCTATCAATACTAATATAACTGCAAAATGTACTTGGTTCTGTACATTGTTCTTTCTGAAATAGGAGTCATTGCAAATGGCTATCACCAAAGACTGGAAACCTGGTCAACCGGCAGCTGATATTTTAGAGCTTAATCGCTTAAGGCGGAAACTTATATTTCAATCATATATATGGGATAAACGTCTTTGTTATCTGCATTCATCTCTTGAAGTGAAAAGGTCTTTGGTCAATTCAGACTTTAGTCCACCAGATCTTAATGGTTCTTTGCTGGAGAACATTAATCCTGAGAAACAAGGGTTGATTCATGTGGCACAGATTCATGATAGTAACATCAAAGGTGCCAAAATTTCAGAGGAACATAATTATGGTTGTACAGTGAATAACGTCAGTCTTGGTGATAAAGAGGTGCCAGTTGTTGGTCAGAAAATAATTACTGGTGCACTTGTGCAGTCCCCTAGAATTTCTGGCATTCAACAGGATTCCAATTTGGTTGATCAATTAACAGAGGCAGCCAGAGTGGACTTGATAGTGAATTCAGAGGCCATGAAACCAGATCAGATGTCAATGAATGAAGATGATACTATCAAAGATTTGAATCCAGTCAGGCACGATAGAACACATCAGGCTGTCAGTGACAAGTACTCTACTGATAATAATTCAGAAGATAGATCAGTTGGTAGAATTGGTACCGGGGACATGTTGGATACTTCAGAGAAAGATTTGGGAGTTCATAGGAGAGTGCTAGAGGGACATTCCTGTAATGTGTCTAATCTTTCTGATAAACTGGATGCTGCATGGACTGGTTATCCTTCATTGGCAGGCCAGGCTGCCCATGTGACATCACAAGGGCAAGGAGTTGTTAATGCAATTCCAAGTCTTGACAATTCTGGGGCGTGTTCTGAACTGCCTTCAAAGATGGTTTCTGATTCCATCAAGCCAAGTCTGGTTCCATCTATGGTAAGGACTGAAATTAATGATTCTAGTTCTGGCACACGAGATATTGATGGGTCAGACTTACCAGATGCAAACGTGCCTCTATCAGTGGTTAGAACAGCTCATTTTTCAAACTATCCCGAATTTGAAGAAAGCTTGATCTGGGAACCCTTTTCATACTTGCATATGATTTTCAGTAACACCCCTCAGGAATCTTTGAGAATTATTGAACTAATTAGTGATTATAAGCCAGTATTTGTGTCCTCAGCTGTGAAGCTGCTTGATCAGGGTGGAGCAAAGTTACTCTTACCGACTGGCATTGACAATACTGTCATTGCTGTTTATGAGGATGAGCCTACAAGCCTGATAGCATATGCTGTCACCTCTAAACAGCACCAGGCTCAGATCTCTGATGATCAATTGGAGGAGAAACACAAAGAGAAAGATGAGGACACAGAAAGAGATTCTGAAGACTCATCTGTTAGAGATACTGCTCCTTATTCTCTTCAGAACACAGATAACTCCTTTGAAGGGGCTGGAGTTCCTTTTGGGGGTAGAACATCTTTATCTGAGGATCTTTCTACTTCTAGTTCCTCTGGTTCCAATGAGATTGTGGCTGCAGATACTGTATTACATACAAAGATCAGGCATGCAGAAATATGTTTTGGTGATGAAAATTTGCCGGGAAAAGGGAAATATTCAGTAATTTGTTACTGTGCAAAACAATTTAATGCTCTTCGGAAAAAATCTTGCCCAACAGAGAGAGATTTTATATGTTCTCTGAGCCGTTGTAAAAAGTGGGGGGCACAAGGTGGCAAGAGCAAGGTTTTTTTTGCAAAAACTCTCGATGATAGATTCATTATTAAGCAGGTCACTAAAACAGAATTGGAGTCCTTTCTTGTCTTTGCCCCAGAATATTTCAAACATCTTACAAACTCGTTATGTACAGGAAGCCCCACATGCCTGGCAAAAATCCTTGGAATTTATCAGGTTATTGCTATAGTTATTTCCATGTATTTTCTTAGACATGCTCCTAAGGTTGTTGGAAAATGATAGTATTCCCGTGTTGACATGCCCCTAAGTTTTCTTTTCATTTATTTGTGTTCACTTCAAATATGGATGGCTCATAATCTGATTCTGCAGGTTACTGTAAAACATCCAAAAGGTGTAAAAGATGTTAAGATGGACCTTATGGTGATGGAGAATCTTTTGTTTGGAAGGACTGCAACACGGATTTATGACCTGAAAGGCTCTCTTCGCAACCGATACAATACAGATTCAAGTGGAGTTCTTCTAGATCAAAATTTTATTGAAGCAATGCTAACATCTCCAGTATTTGTTGGGAACAAGGCTAAGCACCTTTTAGAGCGAGCTGTTTGGAATGACACTTCATTTCTTACTGTGAGTATGCTTCTGTTTTTTCCTCCATACTCATATATTTGTTCCAGTATTCTGTTGGTAAGCAGTTTCTCATGGTTTTGTATGTGGCACTGATGTTTACAGTCAATCAATGTGATGGATTATTCATTGCTTGTTGGAGTTGACGAAGAGCGACGAGAACTAATTTTGGGCATTATTGATTATATGAGGCAGTATACATGGGATAAGCATCTTGAAACATGGGTAAAAGCATCTGGAATTCTGGGAGGTCCAAAGAATGAAGCACCCACTGTTATCTCTCCAAGGGAATACAAAAAAAGGTTTCGTAAAGCAATGTCTACCTACTTTCAGACAGTGCCAGATCTATGGTCTTCTAATATCACGAATCCTTTCCGGAGTGAATTAAGTGAAGATAATACCAAAGAGAGCACTGAAGAGCAAGCTGCAAAGTCCATTCCATAGTACATTTTTCTCTGCCAACCATTATACAACTCTTGCAGGATTAGCGGGGTGAATTTTTCCTGGGTAACCTCTTCAAAGAGTAGTACTATTGATTGTATGAGTAAAAGAAAGTTTGTTTCTTCTAGAGCCAGATAGTTCCATTATTTTTAGTTTTGACTAAATCTCATTTGTATGATTATTTCTGTAATATCGATGAGTGTAGGAATTTTAAATTGTCAATGCTGTATCCTTTAATCCCTGTAAAAATTCTGTAGATAATTATTTGTATATCTCATGTCATATGAGTTGGGTCTAGAAAATGGCTGTATTATCAGCGATTTGGTTATGATGACTCTGCACTTGATTTTTATAGTGATTACAAATCCAAATTCTTAAGTCAAAGTCCAGGAGGTAATATTGATAATATACACGTTGAGCACATACATATCCTATCTGTAATTAAATCTTGGGTGTTGCTCCAACTCAAATCAGTTATTTCTTGTCTAAGATAATTCTTGATGAAGATCCAGTAGTTAGAGGTTTCATGGCTTCTTGAAGTCTGCAGGTTATTGGGAACTGAGTAACTTAAAGTTGTTATAGTGCTGCACTTGCTATCCAGAATAGATATTATATGTCTCATCATGAAATTTCATTTTGCTACTGCTTAGTAATACACCAATTGATAAGGTAATATTGCAGACGTTTAAACATGTGTTTGATTGGTTGCATCAATCAGGCAAACTTGGTACTTATGTTTTGGTCATCACAAAATGTTGTTAATAAATGCACTATACCTGCTTTGAGGATACACATTCATTATGCATGTTACACGTCTTTACTTGGCATCCAAGGCTCTTATTGTTTGGTAGCTCTTGTTTAATTAACTTGAAAGCCTTAAAAGGTTTATACAAAGAGAAAATGATTTATCCAATAAAATGGTCACTAACGTTTGCAGAGTTTGTAGATGTTACATATGTCATGCCAAGGCAGTTGTCATGGATCAGTCTCCTACAACAATCACAAAACGTTTTGACAAAGAGAAATATTAATCGTAGTTTGATATGTATTTAGGGGGTGTCTTAAGGGTGATTTTTATATGATGATGATGATGTTCAAGGTGCTTTATTTTCTCCCATGTTAAATTGGACATGTGTTTTATGGAAGATTTACCTAACAAGTCTTGCACAAAACAGTTGAGGAATCTTGCAACATTCTTTAGGTTACATATTGTGGATTGAGTTCTTGGGTATTTAGCTTAGGTATTGAAAAACTGAGGAATTTGGATATCTATTAGTTCATTTATTTTGGTCTTTGAGTAGCCATTAGGTGTTGTCTTCTGCAAAGGGTAAGATAGTACAATTGAGCATTCACACATGCATTAGATGACAGACAATAAGATTGTGTAAAAGAATATATCATATTATTATTGTTAAAATTCATAGAAGAATAAAAAGCTCATCAACACATTTATCTACTAACCTTAACTAGGGATCTACATATTTATATCTAATAATAATAACCATAACAGAGTAACCACCAAAAACTAATGACTCACTTCTTTACGATGGACATTGATTAGTCAACATTTTGACTAGCCAACCTAACATCCTTATTTAGTCAATGTCTTAAGTTCGCTAATATAGAAAACCCTTTAGCATCTGCATATAAGAAATAGCTGAAATTTACAAGTACACTTCATCTTCGTTATGAATTAGACAAGAGTTTCTTGAAGATCTTGATATTATCTACAAAAGCAAATTTGGTGCTATAAATTCAATTTATGAAGATAGTAAGTTCAGGACAATGCTTTGTTTGGGTTTGTTAACTAGTTTGATATGTGTTGGGTAGATTAACAAAAGGATGGAAAATTAATCATGCAAGTTTTTATAAAATTTATCTAATTGAATTTGTAAACAAGGCTACCACACAATTTTGAAGGTTCTCTTATTTAGGATCACACCTTTTATTTCACAATATGCGATCACCACTGCTCTCTTTTTCATCCTCCTCTATATTTAATCCAATCTCCACATTTGTTGGTATGGAGGATGACCCCTTAAGAATATCATCAACGTCAAAAATGTCTAGCTCTAACTTTGGCTCATTAAGATCTAATCAACATTGTTGTCCAAACTCATATCATGAAGAAACACTTCAATCACTCCTTCCTCCACTTGCAAATAAAATGGAGGTTAGAGTGCATATACACCATTGTCTCTGCCTTGGACTCCTCAAGCTTGCTCTTCTTCAAACTATACAAATTCTCATATGTGCTTCATCTCCTCTCACAACAAGAGAATCAAGTAACTTCAGAGAGAAGCCTCATGGATAATTGTTGTAGGGGGGGCATGCTACCCCATGAGTTGCACACCAAGCATAGGGCTTTCTAGGTCCCTCGTCTTTGAGCACATCATAGCCTCCAAATCTCCTAATGCTAGTGGAAAACTCTACTAAGTACCCCTCCACCTCATCAAGGGATGCTCTATCTTGATATATCTAACTAAATGCATCCTTCCTCGTGAAATTTTACCATCCACATGAGGAGGGAATTGCAAGAAGGCCCATCATTAAGTCAAGTGTTGTTGGTGTTTGATATTTAATGACTAAGCCAGGCAATGCAAAGGTATGCAATTCTTATCCCACATGCTAACAAGAATATTCTATATGGTGGTGAAAAAGCTCTCTATTAATGTCTCAGATCTGGGGCATTCATTTTGAAAAAAAATAGTGTTCATAGACTCAATCATGGAATCACACTTCACATAAACCTCTCCTAGGATGGGGTAATCCATGCCAATGAATTACAACAAACGATAGGGTCCATTCTCTTTTGATCCGTAAATTGCCGTGGATATTCCACTGAACAATTCGTCACAACATATCTGATAAAGTTATATTTAAAATATGAAATTGTACACTATTAAAGTGTGATTAGATTTATGGATCTGTAGATTTACTGTTAATAGTGCATGCATGCGAACTAAAATTATGCAAAAAATAGATAACAAAAAATAAAAGTTCATACACATTTGACACACGATATGACCTGCAAAACCCTTTCAGGAGAAAAACCCCATTGGAAGGTGAGGCCACTTCGCTCTCTTTGTCTGAATGGAAATATGGCTGTGAGTTCGAAGAAGTATGACTTGTGGCTCGCGGGCTACTACAATGCACAAATCCTCTCTACATGCTCTATCTCCTATCCCTCTCTATTATTTTACTTAGCTATGGAACAAATGCACTTGAAAGAATGTAACCCCTTTTCCTCCTCGCAACCTAGTGATAACACAACCTGATAGCCTATACTAGTGTTTAGGATTGACTACCTCACCTCTTTTCCAAAGTTACAATATAGACTCTTCTAGATTCTTTTACATCATAATAACGTGGCTAGTCCCTTTTGTTAGAAAATCGAAAGGATTTATAATTAGAGTATATTTTCCTTTCTTTGATAATTGCGTGTGAAATTTGGCTTCTTATTTATTTAATTATGTTCTTCTTCATTAAACAATTATCAAAATGTAAACATGAAGATCACAAGAAAACAAGATATAGACTCCAAGCCAGGGAAAAACCTCTCCAAATGGAAAACTCAGAAAATTCTCTTCGTATAGAATCAGAGCAAATGAGACATCTAATACACTTCCACCTCCTAGAAGCCAAGTCAAACCCTCCTTCCGCCCAAATTTCAGCCTTTATCTTTCTCTGTAAAATTTCAGATTAGATGCTCCAAATTGTATGTCCAAAATGAGCTCCAACTTTATTCTATTTATATTTGTTCAGAGGGGTGCGAACAATCATGTATTTTGGAGCAGATCCTACATGACAGACATGGCTGACTTGGCTTCCAGAGGCAATTTTTATCCAAAATACATATTTAAAAATTCTTTTTTCCCTTTTCTTTACAATAAGATTTTGACTCTTTGACACAAGAAAACCTAGAAGCACAAAGAACATGCTTAAGTATTAAAACAATAATTTCTTGAGCATGAAACCCATGCTAGAAAAAATATTTCTTTTTCTTCTTTTGCATTTATATAAAATATGTAATGACAATTATGAAGACCAAACCTAGTTACATTTTCCAACACTCCCTTTTAACTGGGGAGGTATTCATAATTCCATATTTGGTACAAGGATACTTCTCAAATTGAAATATTCTCATAAGAAGAGTCGTACCAACATCACAATCAACATATACTATTCTAGGGATCTATATACCACTAGGCTACTTCCAAGGTATCAACCCAAGATCTTTCAGGGATCTAGGTACCATCTAGGCTACTGCCAAGGCACCAACGCAACATCTCACAGGGATCTGGGTACCATCTAGGTTACTTCCAAGGTACCAACCCATCTTACATGGATCTAGGTACCATATAAGCTACTGCCAAGGATAATCCTAAGTACCATCATATTGTTGAAGAATCTAGGGCAAATAAGAGTAGTGTGATTTTTCGTTACTTGATAACAATTTGTGGAGTTTTTTTACTTTTTTCGTGTTAGCTTAATCTTCTTCTTCTACCTATTAATGCATGTGTGTGTACTTCATCAAACTGCTACCAAAACATAAGAACAAGAACCCAAGATGTTGGCTCTCTACGAGGGCCAAAACCTCTCTTCTCTTGAGAGGAAAACCCTTTCGTGAATTTCTCTTATTGAAGCTTCTATTGATCAATGCCAAAACCTAGACCTTTGATAAGAAGATCCTCCAAGCATAAGTAGAGTCCTTTCAAGATTACTTCCTCTTGCAACACTTCGTCCTTCTCCTTCCAACACTTTGTCTTCCTCCCTTTGACACTTCTTCCAGCAACCGTAGAGACCTTAGATTGTATGTTCTAGGATGAACCTTGACCTTTTCTTCCTTCGCTTGTGATGGAGATTTCCTAACTTGAGAAGATGACCTTGTTGCCTCCCAACCGAGCCTTTTTCTCTTTCACAAAGATTGCAGACTTAGTATGATTGTATTACAACCCTATATTTTCGCACGTGTGGTGACTTCCTTTATATAGTAAGCTCTTTTCTTCCTTCGCTTGAGTGTCCTTCTCCTTCGCTTGATTGGGAGACCTTATAGGTCTAGTTTCCTAGTCCAATTAAATAGATATGCCAACAATGAGTTTCTGTTGCCATGGCCGCAAGCAGACCCTTCCCCTTTCGCACATGTGGTCGTGTGTTCTCCCTAGAGACAGTCCTTAATCTTCAATTTCTTTCTATCTTCCTTCACTGCCCTAGAAGACCTCCTTTTCGTCCTTTTTCTTAGCCTCTTCTTCCCTCGGATTTCAGATCTCTTGATTGTGTTGTAATGGAGTGGACAACCTCTATTTATAGAGGACTGTCCCTCCTTTTAGGCTGACTAGAAGGATGACATGTTAACTGTTTGTAGGCCAACTTGTTGAGCAAACTTCAGATGGTTTCTATGGTGGTGTAACATGCTTGAAGGAGCTTCTTTGATGGTGCCTTTGCATAGGAGGAGACTTGACTTTGCTTGGAGGTATTCTTTTGACTTTAATACATAATCATACATGGTGTAACAGGCCCTTAAGGCTTTCAACATTTCCTTTTGACTATTTGACTCACCGATAACACTTAACATGTGCTACACCTATTTCAATGAGCAAGAAACTCATTGTCATATATTATAAAAATAATATTTCTTTTCTTGAATAAGTACAAATATCAAAAGTACATTTATGAAGACTGAACCTAGTTACATTTCCTTCAACACTCCCTCTTAACTAGGTAGGTATTCATATAATATTACAAGGTGTTTGGCTATTATCAATTTATGAAGAATTCACATACGAGAAACTAGATTTGCAATCCACTTGTTATAGCATCATATCCATCAACATTGTCATAGTGCAAGGCCTTGACTAACAACTCCATCTCTTCATGAGATCATGAGCTACAATGCTGGCGAGACCAATGATTTATAGACACCTTCATCATTATCTCTCAAGGTACATACCCACTCGGGTGTTCTCTGAGTATGACCTTCTAGGACTATTCTTATCTTGGGTTCCCAACCCTCAAATAATATCGATCCTCTTGCCTACTATTGTCTTAGATGCCCGACACATCCTCAAAGAGTATCAGATGCTAGATGATTACCTAATCCTCCCATTCTTTCTTCCAAGTGAAGACAATAATGTTGTGTCTCTGTTGTGTCTATATTTCCATTCATGGCCTTCATCTAGAGTTACGACTGTTAGTCCTGGTCTAGTGCATTACCCATGAGATGGAAAAAACATAAATGTCACTCCTTTGTAATCAGGGGTGATCCAAAACTCCCTCTTGATTAGGGACTTGTTAGGGCTCCCTCTTAACTAGGGACTCTTTCATTCATCATCAACTTCTTCTTCGTGGGTCCTTCAACTGCTTGATCTCATTTCTTGCTTGATGTCATGAAGTCTTTGTTTGAACTTCTTCTAGGTAGGGCACCATCCATTGATCACTTTCCTTCCTGGTTTGTCATGTCATTGCTTCCTTCATGGAAAGTGGCTTTCTTGTCATACATCAGGTTTTCTTGTCATCTGGCTACTCCTTTGTCATTTGTCCATGCTTTAGAATACTCTTCTCATGGATGCTTTGCTATACTTGCTTTGACCTAATAGCTTATCATGACTTCAACCTGATATTGCTTCAACATTAAATAGTGCTTTTTGTTGGAGGGCTTCTTCATCATGAAATCTTCGTAGAGTAGAATCAATTATCTGCATCTTTCATATCTCCAAGGCCTTCATAGGTTTCAAGGGTCCTTCCTTCCTTTGTCAGAGTGGTCTTGCCTTCTTTCGAGATATATCTTCAATGGTTCTTTGTCAGATAGTGATTCTTTGTGATCATGGTGTTCTTCACATGCTTGATCTCTTTCCTCATTTTCTTCTTCTCGGATAGATTGGTCAACCACCTTATGCTCCTTGTGAGAGCACTTCTTCATTGCTTGCTCCCTGGTTTAGTTAGCATTTCTTTTTGCTTCTTAGTCAACAATCTTATACTCCTTATGTGAGCATATCCTTTTGTTGACCTTCATTGCATTGTAGTACATGCCTTCGAGCATGTTCTTGGTGAAAGAGATTCTTTCACACTTGATCATGTTATAGAACTATTCCCATGACTCAATAATATACAAATGATAACATGACTAAACTTTGATGCATACATACCTCATCTTGATTCTCCTTTGATCATCTTAGCTGAATTTGGTTGTCCTTTGTGTGGCCCTTCTTGCTTCATCTTAGCTTGCCTACATATCATCCTTTTCTTGAATCCCATGAATGAGATTCCCAATGAGACATATGCTTGGGTTCATGAACCTTCTTTTGAATATTCCATCATAGGATCTTAAAGACCCTCGCCTTGCAAATGTTTCTTTTATTTTGATGATGGAGGTCTTAAGATTCTTAATCATGATCAATCTTATTTTATTCTAGAAGATATTTTTGACCATGCATTTTGTTCTTATTTATAAATGTTCTTCCTACATGAGTATCTAAAACTCCATGTATTTCATGCTTCTAGATTCTAGAAGATTTTTCTAGCTAGCAATTTAATTTTATTCCTACATGCTCCTATCCTACTCAAAACCTTGAAAGAAGACTTGAAGTAAAGAGTCTGACCTAGTCATACTAGAGATCCAGAGGATCTTCCTTATTTTGCTTCTTTTCTTATTCTTTCACCTCTTTTTTCATGTGAGCTTCTTCCCTCTTTCTTTTGTTATTGTTGTCCTTCTTAAGCTTAGGAAAATCCCTTTTGTAGTGTCCATATTCTTGGCATCCAAAACATTGGATTTTAGACATGTCTTTGTTGTTTGTTCTTCGTGGACCAAATTTGCCAAATTTTCCCTTTCTCTTGGCCATGGTAGCAAATGCTTTCTCCTTTTATCCCACATCTTCCTTTGCTTTAAGTTTGGTTTCCTCTATCTTGCATTGAGACGACATTTCATTGAGTGTGGTTTCTTCCTTCTTGGCATATATGCTTGATGTGAAGTTGCCGCAATCCTCAAGTAGATCATTGAGTACTACAATTGTCATCTTCCTGTCAGACATGATTTCCCCAAGCTCTTGAAGTTGATCTCTCATTTTAGAGATTTTCATGAAGTAGGGATATGTTCCTTCCTTTTTTATCTTCATCTTGTACAATTAATTCCTTAGAGATATTACTTCTCCGGTTGTGGATACCGAGAATAGCTCTACTAAATTATCATAAATTTCTTTTGATGTTTCAAATTTGGAGACATAAGGAATGAGAGAGTCTTTGGTTGATTCTATCAGAATCCTTTGAGCTCTTGTCTCATCTTTATTGTACTTAGATAAGGCTTGAGTTTGTTCCTTAGTAGGGATAGTGATATTCCCTTTGACATGTTCTAGAAGTTCATTCTCCTCGAGAAGTAAATCAATCCTCTTCTTCCATGCAAGAAATTTATTGGTACCTACCAATTTATTTCTTTCCTTGCAAAAAGACATTGATATATATTCAGAAGGGGACATGTATTTACTCGATAGATTTTGAGATGTAGTGGATTTTCTTTCTCCTTGAAGACTTGATGGCTTGCCTTCCTAGGATCTTGATGTTCTTCAAGTTGCCTTCTCCAAGGGGACTTGCTTGATGACTTGTAGCTTGATGTAGGTCCTGCTTCAATCTGCTCTTATTTGTAGGTGCCTTTATGTAAGGCCCTTCTTCTTGCTGTGTAGTCTTCCTTGGTGAATGATAGGTGATAGGCCTTCTTTTCCTTGAGTAGATTTGGCTTGATGATTCAACCTTGTATATGACTTTCCTTGATGAGTGTTCTTGAGTTGCCCTTTCCTTGACATGTCACCTTATGCTCTAATCCCATGTTGAAGAATCTAGGGAAAATAAGTGTAGTGTGATTCTTCGTTAGTTGATAACAATTTGTGGAGTCTTTTTACTTTTTCTTGTTAGCTTAATCTTCTTCTTCTTCTTATTAATTCATGTGTGTGTACTTCATCAAACTGCTACCAAAACATAAGAACAAGAACACAATATGTTGGCTCTCTTCCAGGGCCAAAACCTCTCTTCTCTTGAGAGGAAAACCTTTTTGTGAATTTCTCTTATTGGAGCTTCTATTGATCAATGCCAAACCCTATACCCTTGATAAGAAGATCCTCCAAGGACAAGTCAAGTCCTTTCAATATTACTTCCTCTTGCAACACTTCATCCTTCTCCTTCCAGCACTTTGTCTTCCTCCCTTTGACACTTCTTTCGACAACTGTAGAGACCTTAGATTGTATGCTCTAGGATGAACCTTGACCTTTTCTTCCTTCACTTGAGATGGATCCTTCCTAACTTGAGAAGATGACCTTGTTGCCTCCCAACCAAGCCTTCTCTTTCACAAAGATTGCAAACTTAATATGATTGTCCTGCAGCCCTATATTTCCACACGTGTGGTGACTTCCTTTATATAGTAAGCTCTTTTCTTCCTTCACTTGAGTGTCCTCCTTTTCTTGATTGGGAGACCTTATAGGTCTAGTTTCCTATTCCAATTATATAGATATGCCAACAATGAGTTTCTATTGCTATGGCCATAACCAGACCCTTCCCCTTTCACACGTGTGGCTATGTGTTCACCCAATACACAGTCCTTAATCTTTGTATTTTTTTTTTCTCTTCCTTCGCTACCCTAGAAGACCTCCTTTTCGTTATTTTTCTTAGTCTCTTCTTCCCTTAGATTTCAGAGCTCTTGATTGCATTGTAATGGAGTGGAAAACCTCTATTTATAGAGGGATGTCCCTCCTTTTAGGCCGACTAGAAGGCTCACATGTTAACTGTTATAGGCCGATATGTTAAGCAGACTTCAGATGATTTATATGGTGGTGTAACATGCTTGAAGGAGCTTCTTTGATAGTGCCTTTGCATAGGAGGAGACTTGAATTTTCTTGGAGGTATTCTTTTCACTTTAATACATAATCATACATGGTGTAACATGCCCTTATGGCCTTCAACATTTCCTTTTGACTATTTGACTGACCTATAGCACTTAACATGTGCTAGACCTATTTCAATGAGCAAGAAACTCATTGTCATATATTATAAAATAATATTTCTTTTCTTGAATAAGTACAAATATCAAAAGTACATTTATGAAGACCGAACCTAGTTACATTTCCTTCAACACATACATGCTATACAGACTAAGGTACAACAACTCTATGTATCATTATACATGCTACCCAACCTAAGGCAAAACAACTAGTCACCATGATCTGGTTGGCACCTAAACCTCATAGTATACAAACTAGTATAGGTTTGTCATCACCAAGGTCAAACCTCCAAGAACATTTGTGTTATAATTACACAAGGTTGGCCAAACGCTAGAGGACATTCAACTCACACCATAGGGTAAAAATCCTAAAGGATCCTTACATTACAAGGTTTCTATTATCTTGGTCAAACCCTAACCATCGCAGGCCTCACTCTAGGCCAAAAGGCTCACTCAACAAGTAACTGAGCCTGACTAAAGGAACCCACTCTTATAGAGTGACTGGGTCAACCTAGAAAGACTCATACTCTTCTGAGTAACTGGGCCTCAACAATAGTCTGGGCCATTCTTCCTAAATTTGGAGAATGTCTTCCCTCAACAATAGTATGAATCATTCATCCTAAATCTGGAGAATGTCTTCCTTCAACAATAGTATGCACCATTCATCCTAAATCTAGAGAATGTTTTCCCCTATTATTATCTTATTAATGGTCCTTCTTACGGATAATTTATCTTAACAAGTCCAAGATTTTCCCTGAAGTACATGTACTTCATCTAGGATAGAGGCTTGTCAAAATCCTATCACAACTTTAGCCTTTAAATATAATTTAAATATAATGCTTAAAGACATACCTTAAAACTTGAGATTTTAACTACTCCCTTTGAATCAAAACTTCTTTTTAAAATCATAGTTCTTACTGGATCCAAAGCTTTCTTCGAATCCACAACCCTTTCAAGATTCAAAGCTCCCTCGAAATCTTCCTATATATCCTAGATTTGTCACAAAATTTGTTTTGATATTATAACTTCTTCTAGCGTATGCAATTTACAACATTTACATGCAATCCTATTAAGGGAGACACAAAAGAATAGTTAAAATCATGTAATGAAAATCAAGCAAAAGACTAGTTTTACTAAAGAAATCAATAATAGTACAAGAAGAGAGATAAAACACTTATCTTTTATGAACAACATCATCTCCTTCTTAAACTAGAGGATCATTTTTCACCATAGTCTTGTTCAACAAATGTTGTCATCTTTCTCTAGATACACCTCAAACTGTCAACTACTGAACCATAGAAAATTCCTTATTTAAAAAAAAAAGATTTGGTCTTTCTTCACATGTCAACACTTTCAAATAGAGGTGCCTCAATCTCAGAAATTTTATTGAGATGCGTTTCAAAAAGACATTCATACTTCATCAAGGCATTTTGTCATGTACTTTGCACAGATTTGGTCTCATATGTATCAACTTCATTAAAAAAGAGACAACTTCATTTTCATAGCCTTCATTATGTATCTCTTCTTTTGCAAAGATCTGGTTCAATTCATCTTGATACTTTTATCCAAACTTCTTTCCATCGACCATTATTGTCAATTTTTGTCATAGAATAAGTCATACAATACATGGAGATCATCCAATCATTGTTGTATAGCAACGAAAATTACCGTTAGGAGTCCTGTAGATAGTCACTTTCATATAATGCCATCACTATGTAGGATTCATGTAGATAATTTATACAATAAGTGATGTTACTTCCAAGTCATTCGCTGTCATATGTCATTGTCTAAAGTCACTATAGATTTTTCAGAGCATAGAGCCAAACCATATAGATAATGATTCCATCATTAACAATTCGATACCACAGAGAGGTTCAACTATATCATAGCAATGTTTGATGTTGATTCAACTGTCAATATATATATATATATATATATATATAGATATGAATGAGCCATACGAGTCAAAGATGAACAAAGATTCCATGATCTCAGAGCAATGATATATATATATATATATTGAAATTTAGATTAGGGTTTTGTTGATAGTGCTGGACCCACCAACATTTAGGGGATCTCCCCGGTATGATGTTTGAACTAGACCTCACACCATTTGGTGTAGAAGTCCCATCCGATACGATGGCATGGTTGCCATTATATTAAATATTTGTCTTGGATCTTGCTTGTTAGCATGTAAGAGTGGTTTGATTTTTCTTCGAACAACGAGGTTCGCGTGCCTAGTGAGTGCTTAGTGTCGCTTGTGTCAAAGTTCTTTCACTGCAGAGGGAGAGGGTGGAAGTGAGTCTCTAGTTGAAAGGGAATAGTCCCAACTCTGCTAGAGACACACAACACATCAAGACATGCGCAACTTCCGGCGGAGTAGTCCACACGAATACGGTTGTCACAAACACAAGGTGAACAAATAGCATGTACAAAACCCAATGGAATAGTCCATGTGAGTGTGACAACCATTAGAACAAGTTTACAAGATTGAATATGTCGAGTGTCTGGCAGGATAGCCCACATGGGCAAGACAATGTTAACAATTGATACAACACATTTACAATAGCGTATGTACTAAATAAACCGAAATAGTTCAACTATTTTAATACAGGTTAAAGTAACATGCAATACAAGCGTCCAAAGAATAGTCTTACAAATGAATACAATACATGTGTGAAAATGTGCTGGCCTGTTAACAAGCTTCTGAATTAAGTGAAAGTTCCAAGACACATCCGTACACCATTACATCACTAACCCCGATAGCAGGGCATTAGAGCCACTACTCACTCCTCAAAGAAAAGATTGCAGACTCTCAAGGCTATATGGGAGGAGCCAAGGTGAAAAGCCCATATACAAATGCAGGGTATTTATAGCCAAGGGTGGAATTGGCCCTTGTGACCGTTCGACTTCCCTCATGATTGTTTGACTTACATGACTCTTCAGATTCTAATGTGGGTCTCTTGGACTTCCATGTTACATTACATTGATTACAATAATATGGTCCAAAGTAGTGATATGGCCGAGATGACTCATGACATGAATTGACACGACAAAGCTGGTATGTTCATGCTGCTGTTGGTGTCCGCGTCGAGCTGTAGTGTTTCTAAGTGATGAATGTGCTCTTGGTGTATCATAGCTTCACTTCTACATGGAAAGGTGTGTGAAGTCTTCGATGTTCTTGGTGTTCGCTTGGTAGTTCATGCGTGCGCATGGGTCTCCTTCGCTTGCTTCTTGGTATGCTTAGTGTGTTTGTCCGTCCCCGAACAAGTCTCCTAGCATGCACTCCTTGTTCATCCCATTCGTCATCATGCCATGTCTCATCCATGTATTTGTATCTGCAATCACTCATGACGAGACGGCATCAAATCCATAAATATCCTAGTTTATCATGATGCATCATCTATCATTTTTGGGTGCAGGTGACCGGGAGAGAGGACAAGGTTTTGAAACTGCAAAAAGCACATTTTAGGCCGGGATGCGGGCTCCAAGCACTATCAATGAAAATTGCACAGAGGTCACTGGGAGGCTAAGATAGGTAGTCCTTATGAGCAATGACTGCCTGCAGGACCTGGCTCAGCTGGAGGGAAGATTTGTGCAATTTTTATAGGGATACATTTCAGGCAACAAGGGGAGACTGGTAGTGAAAATTGCACAATCTATCCAGGGAGGCTAGCAGCAGGCTGCTAGCCAAAACTGTGCAGAGTTGGGAGGCTGGCCTGCAAGAAATCCCTGTGCAGTTTCTGGGCTGAGCATGATGCTAGGCAGCTGGGAGACAACCCATGAAAATTGTGCAATTTTTAGGAGCAACAGTAGACCGACTAACAGGGTGAATGGCTAAGAAAACTGTGCAATCTTTGAGCACAGTGCAATGAGAGGAAGTGAGTGTCTGTCTGGCATGTCTACGCATTTCTTCAATCAACGGAAGAAAGCATGCTTGGCAGCTTCTGCGTAATTTTTTGGAAAGTGATGCCTGGGGTCATTGCCTGGTCAAACTCTCTAGTTGACCAGCTGGAGGCTTGATGGATTTGCTTGCGGGAAACACAGATTGGATGGCTTGCAGAGAAAATTCCGTGCTATTCTGGGTGACAGTCAACTTGGTCGATTTGAAGATTGCGTAGTGCAGACTACCTGGGAGGCAACCTCAAGCTATGCGCAATTCTGGGTAGCAGTACATGTTCACTGAGGGCTGAGACTGCGCAATGCAGCTCAACAAAGGTTCAACTATTGGAGGATGGCCCAGTCGATAGATTTTCAACAAAATGACTAATTGTGTGAACGAGTGATTTCGTACATGTATGAACTTGCGAACACACACTCAACATGACTTGACGACAAGACACCTCAAACCATCAAGACACCATGCACTTAGTGTGACTGACTAATGGGTGTGAGCAACAAGCGCGACACTTGTGACAAACATTCAAACGACTGCGACGACACTTGTGCAACAATGCTTAAAAACATCATGTGTGAGCACAATAGATGTTTACATAGTGAACAACACTCAAACACAACCTTCAACATCACCAAAATGAGGCCGCAAGCATGACATAATAGGAAACATGCCAAAGACAACAGTTGGTCGAACAAGTGAAAAGCAAGAAAGACATGTAGAAGAAATACATAAAATAACTTTCAATATCTGCGCACATGCATGTTACTGAGGACAGGATGATATGACAACGACAAGTAGTCCTGCAAAATCAACTAAGAGGTGTACTTCGAAAGGTGTTCTTTACTTACCATACTTACCCTCAAGATGATCATGCATTTGATGGAGTTTGCATGTGGTACTGATATTTTCCATTACTTGGTTCCTTGGTCCTTCTCCTCAACTCCTTAGAAGCGATTTTAGCATCTCACCTTTTTCTGTAGTCACTAAGAGGTAGATTTGTGCAATTTCATCAGACAATGATTATTGCCAAAATGAGGCCCTAGGAGGCCCATCTGTGCAGTTTCTGCATGCAAGATAGACAAGGAATCTTGGACTGCAGTTTTGAGGCATAGGACACTGCTGCGGGATGGGTGTCTTGGGAGGACACCTTTGCACAATTTCTGAGTGCAGTGAAACTAGACTGCTATGTGCATTTCTGGAGAGCAGTTATGATTGCCTGACTGCTCTTCACATTTTTGGAGAGCAGTGTTGGTTGGGGTCTCTACAGGGTGTAGGGTTTCAGCAGGAAAGGGAAGTTGGTGTATTTTTGCACTGTGGGGTTTCAGCAGGCAAGGGGGGAGCTTGATGGTTGTAGAAGCAAAGAGAATAGTTCCGGGAAGCTTGATGATGCTAGGTTTCTCGGGAAAATGGCTAAATGTGAGATTAGTGAAACATATGTAAACATTGATAGGAATTGTCTGTGATCGCAAACAGACACTTAGTGACACAACGTAGACCATCTAAAATACATAAGATATACTTTTCTTGATGCAACAACTTTCGTGACAAGAGTGCGTGAAGTGAGTGTGAAACATGTCTAATGATGAAAACCACTCATGCACACATTATTTCCCTTGAAGCAAAACAACATTCCCTTTCCATGACAAGCAACAACCCCTATGCCCGAAAATGAAACATGCTCTATAAATATGAGAACGCGGACAACTCTTAGGATCAAGGAGGGGAGCTTGAAATCATCAGCTTACCAATAAGTGACCAAAGATGATCGATTGCAGGATCCAAGGTAGGCCCTGAAATTTGCATGCGAGCCAAATTTTGGAGGGTGGTTGTAACTGCTACAACACTTGGTGACACATTGGTAGAACTCCAACTCTCTGAATGGACCTTGTTTTGAAAAAGTGAGTCTAACCTTTCTGGAAGTATTGTTCGATTCTTTGATCATCATGGTTTCCACATTAGCTTGATTGAAAGGTGTAGCACTTGCCATGCGCTTGATCGGTCAACACAAATTCCAAGGCAAGTCAACTTCGTTATTTCGATTGGGGATGAGGGGTATATTGGTGAAAAATTAATATAACTGTGAGAGTTTAAGTTTCATCTGTGGTGTTGCTTCGTTGTTGGCAAGCCTGGACAGTACCTCGGTGGAGTCACGCAGGAACACAAGCATCGCTCTGCTGCCAACGACCTTGGTTGGTACCCTGGTAGAGTTACTTGGATCACCTATCTGCGCAGGAAGCCTTTCTCTTCTTTCACCTTATTCATTTTTCAAATTTTTTTTTTCAAGAACTATGCATAGGCACTTATTTATTTTAGAGGTGAAAGAGGGATACCGACTTATTGAGAGCAAAAGAGGTTGAAGTATGTTATGTATACTTCTAACATACTTGTTAAGGTTTTTCCCCTCACCTTACTCTACTTGACTGAGTTGGAAAGGGTTAAACCAAAAGAACCAATTAGAGTTGGCAATAATAGTTAATAGTGTAAGCTTTGTGTTTTCACCAAGTCTCACTCTAAACAAAATGTATTTTCCCTCAAGGCATCATCGACTGAAGACAACAAGTTATTCATAAAGAGAGAGGACAATAGATAAATAGATGTTGATAGCTGTATAAGTCCTCTTAGATTTACCTAGCTTGTCTCGAGAGCCAAACATGGTTTCATGATAGGATAACCTACGGGTTCAAGCAAGAAAAGAAAGCAAAAAGCAAAAATCTGAAGTAGAGAGAAAGAAAAACAAATAAGAAAAATGAGTAAGCAAGCAAACCAAGCCAAGTAAGCAAGAAAATAAACATGCAAACCATAAAGCAAAGCAAAGTAAGAAGAAAACACTACTCCTACTTCTACACTAAACATGCATGGACATACTCACATGAATTGATACTTCCAATGCAGCGACCGACGCATTGGCTAGCCCATGTTGGTGAAGGCATGGTTAACAAGAAAGATATGAATGTAAACCAACAGACAAGAAATATAGATCAGTGAAGACCAACACACTCCGAGTTCTAAAACATCCACATAATAGAAAGGAGCGAATGCACAAAACAAACATTATGCATACGTACCATGGTGTTAGAACACACTGCATGCAGACAGTAAACATACACACTCTTTGGAATATGATATAAGAGCGAACATGAGAAATACCAATAGCTTATGCTTTGCAAGCATGCTCGTCGTGTAATATTCCTTCAAATATTGAGCGATGGCATCATGTGATTTGAGTGGAGGAAGCGAAATCTGGGTGTCTGGTTGATCTTTAATGCAAAGTAGAGAGTGATGAGGAGCCTTGGGTGTTTCAAAAATTTTCTGATTGGAAGTGGAACCAACCTCAGGACAACGAGGGCTTGCCATAACCATCAACCGAGGTTGAAGTTCCTCGACAACCTGTAGGGTTTCCAATCTGTCAATAGATAGATCATCAGAGACCAGTGGCTTAGAAAGATTAACAACGAGTGAATCAACATCATGATCAAATGAAGAAGTAAAAATATCATGATAGCCAGAATCGTAATATTTGGGATGTTCGTTGACATCATCATGATTTGATGAATCATGTGGAGGGGTAGATGAGAAGCAAGAATGTTCACCCTTTGTGTTTACAGAAATGATAGATGACACATGGGACGATTTTTAGAGGAATATGTGTCCTCTCCATAACGTAATGAAAAACTAACATCCGATGTGTTCTATGAATGGTTGGAAGTAGAAACATCAAGAAAAAAGTTTTCACAGGGGAAATCAATAGTTGCAGAATCACAAGGGATGTCAGGATAGAGTGGATGAGGCACAGATGGAAGGAAGTCATCCTTCACCGCAGGTTCTTCTTTAGATCCCCACACAAACTCATCATGAATGATAGCGTAGGTTCGCTGGATAACACATACTTCGTCAACAAATTGATCCTCGTTCACAACAAGTGTGTAGTCTAGAACGAAAGTACACAAGACAATACAATCTGGAGGATCAACAGAATGTGGAGACGAAGGTTGCGGTAACAAGTCCATATGACAACCAACAGGCTTGCAAACCAAATCTGTGCAGTTATCAAGAGAAGTTTGGGTAGGAGGATGTGACGGTTCAACATATGTGTGTGCATGTTCTCCCACATCACTCTGCGGGGGTGGAGCTGTTTGATGAGGGGAAGGTGGACAATCACTTGTGGCAACAACTCTGTCCGCTTGTGATTGCGCAGCTCCATTACCGAAGTATGCTGGGAGGGGTTCAAATGATTCTAAGATTTACCGATTTTCAGATATATAAAGAAGATGGTTAAATCTTCCATTGAGGAACTCCCAATCAATTTCATCTTCAGGAAATCAATATGCAAGGTTACGAAAGCACATGTAAAATTGTTCAACAGATTCATCAGGTGCTTTCCGTAATTTCAAAATTTCTTTATTGAGTGTTTTACGTTCAAAATTATTGAAAGCATGGTCTATCTTTGCGATCAGATGATGGAAAGAGTGATTAGATTTTTTGGGCAGTGTGGCATACCAATGCAGTGGGTGGCCTTGAAGCGTGTACGTGAATAACGCGTAGGTCATGTAACCTTCAAATATTTCACGCCTTTCACAAGAGCCTACAATACCAACCACGTGTCTAACCAAGGCTACTTGGCCTCCACGATCGTATGTTTTACGTGACAAGTTATTCCAGAGCTCTTCCGAGATCTCAAAGTCGTTTCCATAAGACATACACTCCAGAAGAGAAATTTTGTGTTTAGTCATGATAAGTATGCGGAGATTCAAAACAGATCGTGAGGAATTATATTGTCATCTGACCCTCCTTCTAGCGCCATAAATGTTGATGGTGTTGGACCCGCCAACATTCAGGGGATCTCCCCGGTATGAAGTCCCAACTAGACCTCACACCGTTTGGTGTAGGAGTCTCATCCGATAGGATGGCCCGGTTTCCATTATCTTAAAGATTTTCCTTAGCTCTTTCTTGTTAGCATGTAAGAGTGGTTTTCTTTGTCTTAGAACAACGAGGTTCGCATGCCTGGTGAGTGCTTAGAGTCACTTGTGTCAAATTCTTTCACTGCAGAGGGAGAGGGTGGAAGTGAGTCTCAAGTTGAAAGGGAATAGTCCAAACTATGCTAGAGACACACAACACATTAGGACATGCATAGCTTCCGGTGGAGTAGTCCACATGGATGCAGCAGTCACAAACACAAGGTGAACATATAGCACATACAACACTTAACGAAATAGTCCACGTGAGTGCGATGGGTGTTATAACAAGTTTACAAGAATGAATATGTCAAGTGTCCAACAGGATATCCCACACGGGCGAGACAATGTTAACAATTGATACAACACATTTCCAATGGCATATGTACTAAAAAAACCGAAATAGTTCAACTGTCTTAATACAGGTTAAAGAAACATGAATTACAAGTGTCCAAAGAATTGTCTTACAAATGAATACAATACATGTGTGAAAACATGTTGGCTTGTTAATAGGCTTTTGAATTAAGCTAAATTTCCAAGACACATCCGTACACGATTAGCTAACCCTGATAGCGGGGCATTGGAGCCACTGCTCTCTCATCAAAGAAAATATTGTAGACTTTCAAGGCTATGTGGAAGGAGCCAAGGTGAAAATCCCTTTGCATGTACAAATGAGGGGTATTTATAGCCAAGGGTGAAACTAGACCTTGTGGATGTTCGACTTCCCTCATGATTATTTGAATTATATGACTCTTCAAATTTTCATGTGGGTCTCTTGGACTTCCACGTTACATTACATTGATTACAACAGTGTGGCCTACAATAGTGATGTGGCCGAGATGACTCAACATATGACTCGACATGACAAAGCTGGTATGTTCATGCTGGTGGTGGTGTTCGTGTCGAGTTACAGTGATGCTGAGTGATGAATGTGATCTTGGTGTATCATAGCTTCACTTCCACATGACAAGGTCTGTGAAGTCTTCGATGGTCTTGGTGTTCGCTTGATAGTTCATGCATGCACATGTGTCTGCTTCGCTTGTTGCTTGGTACGCTTAGCGTGTTCGTCCATTCATGAACAAGTCTTCTAGCATGCGCTCCATATTCATCCCATTCGTCATCGTACCATGTCTCATCCATGTATCTGTATCTGCAATCACTCATGACGAGATGACATCAAATCCAAAAATATCCTAGTCTATGCATCATATTTCATTTTCGGGTGTAGGTGATCGAGAGAGAGGACAAGGTTTTGAAACTGCATAGAGCACATTTCAGGATGGGATGCGAGCTTCAGGCACTGTCAATGACAATTGCGTAGAGGTCACTAGGAGGCCGAGATGTGCAATCCTGATCAGCAGTGACTGTCTGCGGGATATGGCTCGGCTGGAGGGAAAATATGCACAATTTTTCCAGGGAGATAGTGTAGGCATCAAGGGGAGACTGAAAGTGAAAACTGCGCAATTTGTCTGGGGAGGCTGCTTGCCAAAAATGCACAGATCTGGGAGGTTGGCTTGCAAGACATCCCTACGTAGTTTCTGGGCTGATCAGGATGCAGGGTAGCTGGGAGACAACCCATGAAAACTATGTAATTTTTAGGAGGAGCAACATGCCGACTGATAGGGTGACTAGTTGAGAAAACTGTGAATTTTTGATGGAAATGCAGTGATAGGTAGTGGGTATCTGTCCAACATGTATATGCAATTTCTTCAGTCAACGGAAGAATGCATGTTTGGTAGCTTCTGTGAAATTTTTTGGAGGAGTGAGGCCTCAGGTCACTGCCCGATCAAACTCTCCGGTTGACTAGTTGGAGCCTTGATGGATTTGCTTGCGCGCAACATAGATTGGGATGGATTGCTAAGAAACTTCTGCGCTATTCTAGGTGACAGTCATCCCAATTGATTCCAATATTGTGCAGTGCAGACTACCTGGGAGGCAACCTCAAGGTTTGTACAATTCTGGACAGAAGTACATGTTCAATGAGGGTTGATATTGTGCAACGTAGCTCAGAAAAGGTCCGACTGTTGGAGGGTGGTTCGTTCGATAGAGTTTCAAAAAAATGACTAAGTGTGTGAATGAGTGACTTTGTACATGTATGAACTTGTGAACACACAATCAACATGACTCGATGATAAGACACCTCGAACCATCAAGACAACATGCACTCAGTGTGACTGATCGACGCGTGCGAGCGACAAGCACGACACTTGTGATAGACGTTCGGATGACTGCGACGACACTTGTGCGACAATACTTACAACATCATGTGTGAGTGTGATAGATGTTTACATAGAGAACAAAACTCAAACACAACCTTCAACATCACCAGATCGTAAGCATGACATAGAAATTAACATGCCGAAGACAACAATTGATCAAACAAGTGAAAAGGAAGCCAAACATGTAGAAGAAACACATAAAATAAATTTTCTTTTTTGCGCACATGCATGTTACTAAGGACATGATGATATGACAATGACAAGCAGTCCTGCAAACTCAACTAAGATGTGTAATTCAAAAGGTGTTCTTTACTTACCATACTTACCCTCAAGATGATCATGCATCCTACAAAGTTTGCATTCGGTCCTAATATTTTCCATTACTTGATTCCTTGGCCCTTCTCCTCAACTCCTTGGAAGCGATTTCAACATGGCACGTATTCCTGTAGTCAATGAGAGGTAGATTTGCGCAATTTCAACGGACAATGACTGCTGCTGGAATGAGGCCCTGGGAGGCCCGTCTGCACAGTTTCTGCATACAAGATAGATAGGGAAACTTGGTTAACATTGTGCAATTTTTAGGCACATGACACTGTTGCGGGATGGGGGTCATGGGAGGAAAATTCTGTGTAATTACTAAGTGCAGTGCAGCTGGACTGCTCTGTGCATTTATGGAGAGAAGTGCTGGCTGCCTAAATGCTCTATGCATTTTTGGAGAGCGGTGTTGGCTGGGGTCTCTTCAGGCTAAGGGATTTCAACATGCAAGGGAGGTTGGTGTCTCTGTGCACTGTGGGGTTTCAGCAGGCAAGGGAGGAAGCTTGATGGTTGCAGAAGAAAAGTGCATGGTTCCCGGAAGCTAGATGAGGCTCGGTTGCTCGGGAAAATGGCTAAGTGTAAGATCAATGAAACAAATGTAAAAATTGATAGGACTTGACTGTGATCGAAAATAGACACTTAATGACACAACGTAGACCATCGAGAATACATAAGACATACTTTTCTTGATGCAACAACCTTCGTGACAAGAGGCATGAAGTGAGTGTGAAACATGTCTATGTGATGACAACCACTCATGCACACATTCTTTCCCTTGAAGTAAAACAACATTCCCTTTGCATGCCAAACAACAACCCATATGCCCGAAAATGGCACAAGCTATATATATATGAGAACATGGACAATTCTTAGGATCAAGGAGGGGAGATTGAAATCATCAACTTACCAATAAGCAACCAAGGATGATCGATCACAGGATCCAAGGTAGGCTCCGAAATTTTCATGCAAGCAAAAATTTTGGAGGGTGGTTATAGCCGCTACAACATGTTTCCACAAAGTTTTTCATATTGCAGGTATATGTCTTTTTCTTATAGATAACAATTTATCATATGCCCAAAATTCATTAAAAACATAAAGAGAGTTCCAATTGCCAATAGGATGCGATCTTTAGGCCTCCTTCTTCAAACCTCAGATCTGATACCATGTTGGAAAATTGAGAGACTTTATAATTAGATTATCTTGTCCTTTCTTTGATAACTACTTGTGAAATTTGTTGGCTTCTTATTTATTTAATTATGTTCTTCTTTATTAAAAAATTATCAAAATGTAAACATGAAGATCACAATAAAATGGAGAACACAATATATAGGCTCCAAGCTAGGGAAACCCTCTTTAAGGGTAAAACCCATAAAATTATCTTCTTATAGAATCATATCAAATGAGACATCCAAGACCCTTCCACCCTATATAAGCCAAGTCAAACCCTGCTTCTGCTCAAATTTTGGCCCTTTTCTTTCCCTGTGAAAATTTTAGATAAGATGCTCCAAATTGTATGTCCAAGATAAGCTCCAACATTATTCTATTTATACTTTTTTAGAGGGTGTAAACAATCATGTCCCTTGGGGTAGATCCTACATGATAGACAAGGTTGAATTGACTTCTAGAGGGATTGTTTATCCAAAATACATATTTAAAAATTCTCTTTCCCTTTTCTTTACAATAGGACATTGACTCTTTGACACAAGAAAACCTAGAAGCATGAAGAACATGCTTACCTAATAAAATAATAATTTCTTGGGCATGAAACTCATGTTGGAAAAATAATCTTTATTTTTCTTCTTTTGCATTTTATATAAAATATAGAATTATGAATACCTAATCTAGTTACATTTTCCAACAACATTTTCATGAATAATGGGGGTTGACATGGCATCCTCTTGAATTATGGTGGTGAAAATAGGAAGGTCAACTTTTGAGTGGCATAATTTCGTATGGAAACTCTAATTGACACAATCCTTGTACCGTTGGAAAGATCTCTATTTGTAGAATAGGAAAAAAGGTGCGACACCACAGAGGAAATTTTTTTACCCCAAAAAATGACATTTGATGCCTCAAAATTGTCCTATAAGGTTTCAAACCCCATTTTTCCAAACTAGGTCCCCTTGGTAAAAATGGTCCTAAGAGTTGATTCCTCCACTTTTTCCACTTTGAAAGCATCAATATGGATGACAAACAATATAATGATCCAATTTGGATCACACCTCCCCATTTTGGGAGGCTTTTGTTCCCCAAAAGCTTCTACTGAATGAGGTGAGGAAATTTTTCCTCAAACTTCTCTCTGATGTACCATTTAGCTTTGCCTAGAAGTTGTCCTTTCAACCCAATTTGCCAAAGGTCATGCTACCCACGTCTTGTAGTTTTGGACCTCTTCTACAAACTGTATCTTTTTTCAATTCTGCCTGAAAATGGTTCCAAATTCTCCACATAAAGTAGGATCTGTTCCTCTTCTTCATCTAGCATCGAAGGCTCATAGAGTTTCAAATTCTCTACATTCACAACTGAGTAAATGTGCATATAAGGTGGTAAATTGAGTCGATAGGCATTATCACCCACCTTTTGTAGTATCTCAAAAGGACCGTACCTTATATGCTTATTTTCTTACCAGACCCCTGTAGCCTATCCTCATTTAATTGTAGTCATTTCTTTGTCTCCCACCTTGAACAATTTCTCTATTCTATGTTGATCATACCTATCCTTATATTTCTCCTATGACTTTTTCAGTGTCTCTTATACTTGTAGATGGATTTGCCTTATTTTCTCTATAAAATTTTCAACCCTCAAGGTGTCTCTTGTAAGATCTTTCCTCACTCCTCCTTGCTACCCATATGTAATGTCCAAAGGTGAAGGCGAGAAATATCCAAAACAATTTTCAAATGGGGATTTTTTTGTAGAAGTGTGTGATGTCCTGTTGTAAGAATGATGTATATCTACCATATTTTCATGCTAAGTATTCAGATGCTTTTGGTTGTATCCCCTCAGAAGCTGCACCAAAGTACTGTTGACTACTTCTGTTTGCTCGTCTGTATGCTGATGTAATTTTGTATATCTCTTCAACTTTGGGTCCATATTTTCCCACAATGTAGTCCAAAATGCACTGAGAAATGTTGTGCCCCTATTTGAAACGACACTCCTTGGTATCCCAAAGTGCACATAGACCTTTCCAAAGAGCTAGTTTGTTGTTTCTTTCCCATTGATGGCCTTTTTACAGGGAATCAAAACACACATCTTACTAAACCTATCAACTGCCACGAACATGTAGTCATGTCCCTTTCTGGTTGTTGGAAAATCTCCCACAAAGTCCATGGAAATGATTTCCCAAGGACGAATAGGTACAAGTAAGGGATGATATAGACCCTGTTTCCTATTGCTAGGCTTGATGGTACAACAAAGCATGCATCCTCTTATGAACCTAGCTACAACATCTTGGGCTAATACACATACCACTACAAGTTGGTCACATCTTCCCCACACCAAAGTTCCTTGCAACCTTGGAGGTGTGAGCCTCTCTAATTAGCCGCGTTCACTCACCTTTAGGAACACATAGCTTATCCAACTTGTAGATTAACCCATCCTGGATATGGTAGTCAATGGTGTTGTTTCCATCGTGCACACGAATTTGACTTTGCAACTGCTGAAACACCTCCTTGAGGTTCTCATCCTCTGAATATGCCCCTATATATGCATCATGAGTGAATGGATCCATGTGCATAAGAGTCCCCGTAGCTGCAATCTTTGACACTGGATACCTTGAGAGCATGTCATCCAACTTGTTTTTTCTTCCCTTCTTGTACTTGATCACCAAATGAATCTACTGTAGAAACCCCATACACTTGTAATGCCTGGTCTATTATAACTTACTCCAACCCTGTAGGTATTGTAGTGGCTAGTGATCTATGTGGATTACTATCTACTTTCTCATTAGATAGTGCTACCACTTCTTCACACCTTGCACCAAGACATAGTGCTCCTTGTCATAGGTAGGAGGGTTAAGAGCTTCCCGATGAAATACTTCAGAATGGTAGCATACATGCCTTCCTCCCTACATGAAGAGCACTCTCATAACATACCCACTCGCATCTGTCTCCATTTCAAAGGGTTGTTTCAGTTTGGTAATGCCATAACTAATGCTTGACTGATTTTCTTCTTTAGATCATCAAAATCCCTTTGCTGACCCTTTTCCCACTGGAAGCTCTTGCCACTTGTTATGGTGTGGAGTGGTGCTACCATCATTGAAAAGGAGGCTATGAATTTCCTTAGGTACTGTGCTGCCCCAATAAAACTCATGACCTCAGAAAGGTTAGTAGGTGCCGACCATTTCATGATGGCCTCCATCTTAGCAGGATCTATCTTCAACACTCTATTGTTGTGTGGGATTCTAACATACCCATGATTTTATGTGCAGTTGGACAACAAAACTTGCTCAACATAAACCCTTTTGTAAACACCCACAGAGTAGATGAAGTCTCACCTGATATGCTAATGGATCACTATCCGAACGAGGTTTCTACAGTCATACATTATTGTTAAGATCTTAAGGAACTAAACTTCAACCTACAACATAAGGTTTATAAATCCACCATAAAAACATTTAGCTATCATCCTGGGACTGCGCACCGCACAAGACCTCCACACTCTTATGTTCACTGGTTGGTGTGAAAGTCACAAACAACGTTATGCTGAAGGCTGACCTAAATTACACATCTCGTCATTCGTATCAACATTAACAACACAAGGCATAATTAATTATGGGAGCATTGTAACATATTAATTCATTACCAAACTATCGATTTACTTGGCTATTCAAAACATTCAAACATATTAAGTGCAATAAAAGAGCATTATACATGCGTTAAGCCAACAAAATATAAGAAAAGAAACACACAGATGCGTTGAAAAATATATCAAAGGCAACCCAACCACACATTATATTACTTCATCATAAATAAGAAATTGTGTGAGGTGCTACAACAAAGATACTATGTAATTTGACTCACCAACCATCGTTCACTGCTAAGTGTACAGAAAGGACCACACATGAAACAAAAATACATACAACCTTTACTATGGATGATTTCCATTACTTCATGTGTTGTAGAGCAACTACAGAATCATACGTTAACACTTGAAACTAATGACACAAAAAGAAAGATACATTCATAACATTCCTTTCGTCTTCAATAGTTGCAGTCTGATCATCCCATTGTCCCACTATCTAATTGTCTAACCATCTAACCAACCATTGATATATCTCGAGCCTCTCTCTATATTGTCTCTTGGGAGATTTTCAAACTTTCTCATCATGATCTTCCATTCTTCTAGTTGTCCTTTCGACTGGCTGGCCATTAGAATATTTCATGACATTTCCCCCTTAATGGTCCCATGGCTTCTTAATAGTCAGCTAGAAATATCTCCTACCTATTCATTCCACTTTTTCAAACTTCCTCCCCATGTAAATATCTGTAACTTCTCTTGCCATGACATCCCTTTCCTCTTTCACCATCAAATGTAAAATCCTAACTACCTAATCCTATTCGCACACGTCCCCACTCTCCAGATGTTGTCATCTTCTCCTTGAGCTGTGTTTCCCTATGCCATGTCTCTTCCTCCTATGACAAATCCCTCTATTGTACACCACATTCTTTTATTCCTCCACTTCTCTATCCTCCTGTCCGGTCACCTACTTAACAAAATTTTCAAAAAATAAAATTTTAGCCTCCAACAACCCCCTAACACAAAACTGTGGCTTGTCCCGAGCCACTCAATCCTTCTTTTGAGAGAATATTTTCTCTTCTGTAGCCTTCTGCAATGCATTCAAATCTTCCTATTGTGCCTTAATATTTATCTTAAGTTCTTATCCTTCAATGGTAATATTGTACATCGTTTCGGTGGTCGGATCCAAAGTGACAACATCAAAATCCTCGTTGCTTGTTTGTTGCATGCTCTTCAACGATTCATTGCACTCATCTATGAAATGAGAGTTTTATCCCTAATTATTGGTTCCAAATACTCTCCCTTGATTAATAGGCTTGTAATGCCAGTAATTAGTTTGATAGTCAACTACTCTAGTTTGTCTACCACAGGTATCCCCCATGTACCCAGGCTAGAAAGAATTTGGTGGTTGCCCTTATATCATCCCCTCTCCCAAAGTAAGGGATGTGAAAAAGGTTCATGATACCACTTGTTTCTAAGTCATGGGTCCAATCCTGCGAATCTAGCATGGTTACATCGTCTAATGCCTATACTTGTTGCAAATAATCTTGGAGTTCTCGAAGCCGAAAGGGATCACATATATTGTGATTGAAATACTTGATCCATTCCAAATAAATTCACATTCTCCCTTCTCTGCAAATGCCATTTGGGAGAAGAGGTATCTCTACAACATATTTAGAATCCCAAGAAACTGGGTTAGAAGCATGGGGTTATTTCAAAGGTGATAATACCTGGGATCCGCTCTGTAGCTAGTGGTTACAGTTGGCTTAACCATCTCAGAAAAGAGTTTTGCACTAATCTCCTCCCGTGTTGTTTCTGAATCACCATTCTTTGTTGACACCTTTCTCCTTTATGTCTGGCCGGCCTCACGCTTATGATGGAACAAAGGGTGCTCCTTGTGTTTCTTTTACTCTACTAAGGACCTTTTTTATTTTCTGATCGCCTAATCTCAGGTACTCTTCTACCCGAAAAATTACTTTCTAATTCTTGGCTTTGATCTGATTGAATTTTCCTAAATTGCGACTTCTATCTCATATACTCTCCTTCACTTATTTCTTCTTACTCCCTTGATTGCACAGTTGTACTACATGAATGCATTCTCCATACTCATACTTCCATGCACCCTTTTCACACTCCCAAGCCATCACCTTGTTTCTTTACCAAAATTTGAGGCGATCTGCCACCCTGGTTGGTGTCCTCTCATTGTATGTGGGATGTACTGTTATGTCCCTATAATATTAGTGATCCCCGCATTACTATTGTCGTTGTATCCCTTATTGTTATTATTGTGCCCCTATTGTCCCCATATTGTTATTATTGTGCCCCATAGAATCCCTCTATTGTTATTTTTGTACTTTTATATTATTATTGTTAGGTCGGCTTGGTTATATTGTGAACCCATAGAATCCTATATATAGAAAGGAGGTTTTGTCATTTGAATCATCCAAGAATTGTTCATTTGTGTAATGTAAGGGAGGTTTCCTCCTCAAAGAGGCTTATTCCTAAGGCGTTGATCTATATTTTCTATCTTTTTGTGAGCTAGTTTCATAACATTTGGTGTCAGAGCTTTGGATTCTAGGGTTTCGCTGCTTCAAACAGGTCATCGTGAAATTTTAGCTACAACTCCTTTTTTTTTTTTTTTGTGAAGTTTCAGAAGCTAAAACAAAAACCCATTTGAGAAGAAATCTTGCTAAAGCTTGGGTCTGAATTTCACATCTTGTCTCACTTTATTTTCAGAGATATGATCTGAGGAAGTTAGGGTTTTTGTAAGCTCCAAAATTTCATCTAAAACATGTCATTGTGGAAGTTTCGCTATAACTTGTTCGCTACGAAGTTTCAGAAGAAAAAAAAATCATTTGAGACAAAAGAGGTCTAAACCTCAGGTCCAAATTTTAGATCTTTTCTCACTATATTTTTAGAGATATAATCTGAGACATTTAGGGTTTCTGAAGGCACCCGAATTACATCCTAAACAAGTTACCTTGGGAAAATCGTCATAACTTTCTCTCTAAGCATCAAATTGAAATTTTATAAGAAGTTGCAGAATGAGGACAGGTTGTAGTTTTCTATGTATTGGTTTCAGGTCCTAAGGTTGAAATAGTGACACGTGGCACATCGTATAAGTTCGCTCTACTAAACTAGTCTATAATCAGGTCACCATGGGAGATTTGGCATAACTCTTCGTTGGAGAATCCAATTTCGATCAGACTGGTGGCATTGGAAAGAGGACGTAGAGGGCCACTACAAGTCACGATTTCAGAATTGGAAGATCCAAAATTACAAAGGTACATTAGATTCAATACCGAGCTCCTACAAAGAAAAAAAAGGTGTGTATTTTTTTTAAATTTTTGCGTAAGCT
>APFE030042259.1:83639-93949 GCA_000404065.3 Pinus taeda
CGATCCCATTGCTCATGCATTGGAGGAGTCTTACATTGCAAGCACACATGCGCGAAGCAAGTTATCTTTGTTTCTTTCATTTGCTTGCATGTCACATTCAAGAGTGTGCTTATGCTTCAAAGTTGCACGTAGTGTCACACAACACCATGATAAGTCTGCAAACTGCCCGTCATGCACATGCACTCACTTATGTCTCGTGAGCACTTTGAATCATGAATTGTGGTTGTCTTTATTGTTATATCTTTCTTACTTGTTGGTTCGCACAACTGGGTTGCTCACGGACCAAGCCTTCACCAACATGGGTATACCAATGCGTCGGTGGTTGCATTGGAAGTATCACTTCACGTGATCAAGCCCATGTACAGTTAGTGTAGGAGTAGGAGTAGTGTTTGCTTTCAGTTGTTTGCTTGCATGCTTGCTTTCTTATGTGCTTTATTTTCTTGTTTGTTTTCTTGCTTGTGTGTTTACTTGCTTCGCTTTCATTTTTGCTTCTGCTCTTGCTTTGCTGTGTTGATTGTTAGTTAGTTCACTTGTTTTGTTCATACGTTAGTTTTGCATGAAACCATGTATGACTCTTGAAGCGAGGTGGGTGGTGTACAAGAGGGATTCTACAACTATCACTACTTGGTTATCTATCATCTTGCCTCTGTATGATAAGCTTGTTACTTTTAGTCCATGAAACGTCGAAGGAAAATATATACTGTTCGAAGTGAACCTTGGTGTAAACACAATGCTTGCACGCTAACTAGTGTCACCTTCTCTAGTCGATTGTTTTTGGGTTAACCCTTGTCAGCTCAATCAAGTAGAGTAAGGTAAGTGGGAAAACCTTAACATGCACGTCAAAGATACAATTAACTACTTCTCTGTTGGAACAACCTCTTCTGCTCTCAATAAGTTGGGATCCCTATTTTGCCTTTGAAATGAATAAGTGCTATGCACAGTGAAAAATGAAAAAATGAAGAGTCAAAAATTCAAAATGAAAAATGAATAAGGCGAAAGAAGAGAAAGGCTTCCTGTGCAGGGAGGTGATGCAAGTAACTCCGCTGGGGTACTGACAAGGCTCGCTGGCAGTGGAGCCATGCTTGTGTTCCTATGTGGCTGCACCAGGGTACTATCCAGGCCTACACCAGATATGAAACTAAGACTTTGACGACTATACTGCTTGTGCACCTATATACCCCCTCAACCTCAATCGAAAAAACTGTGTTGCCTTGGCTTGGAATGTGTGTTAATCAACCAAGGAGTTGGCAGATGCTACATCTTACAATCAAGTTAGTGTGAAACCAAGATGAGTTGAAAGTTGAACAATACTTCTGGAGGTGTTATACTTACTTTTCACGAATAAGGTCCATTCAGAGAGTTGGAGTTCTCCAGTGTGTCGCCAAGTGTTGTAACGAATACAACCACCCTCCAAAATTTTTCCTTAGCCTGATTTGGAGCCTCCTTACCACCCTTACACAACACTTTGTCTTGATTTGTCAAGTACTCAAGATTTAGTGTTTTCCTCGCACAAAGGAAACCTATCGATCATAGTTGATCCATTCTCCTCATAGGCTGCTCACCCGGACTTGGTCCAGCTGCAAGCTGAGCAACTTCCCCTTGAAATTTGCGCATTTTTTGAGGGAAACCAACCTTCTCTCCAAGAATTGTGCATTCCTCTCTGACAACCTATTGGGCTCTAGGATTGCACAATCCTGCCAGCCAACCCTCCCAACAGGATTTCGCAAATTTTCCCAGCAACAGGCTATTCAACCCAGGATTTTCACAAATCTAGGTAGTAGTCAGCTGCTCTACCCAAAAATTGAGCAAATATCCTGGGCAATCAGCCCAATTTCCAGCCAGAAATCTGCATTTCCTTCACACAGTTGACTAGCCTCTTGCATGTGTAGCTAAGTTGACCGGTTCCCTTCGGGACCAAGCAAAACTGACTTGCATGCATAGGCTGTTTCTCCCAAGGAAACATGCAAAGGCATCCCTTGTTTCAGGAATCTATGATTAGCAGTTGGAGGTTACATGCAAGGATCATTTCATAAACCTCCCACCGAGTGTCGCGTTCCCTAGATTTGTGGCATGCACATCACAACCTCGATGTTATCGAAACTCATCAACTGGATGCCGCAGAGCTCATTCCCCACATCAACCTTGCAACTTTGACATCCCACACCACATCTAGGTGTAGTTGGCACATTCAAATCAACTGTTTTGGGGTAAGCCCGCTTCCCATGCCTTGTGTTGCATTTTTGTTGCTTTTTGTGTTTTTGATTGTATTAGTACTATTTGTTTGATTTATTTGAACATTTGCTATCATTTACATGTATATTAGCTTCTCCTAGCATCTTTTTATTTTTCGTCAACATCTCACTACTGTTGCATGCATGAAACTGTTTTTCGAGAACAGTCACTGATTCGGCGACTCGCCTCACCCACATGCATGTTGTTCCATTTTTTGAATCCGTCATTCACCATCTTCATGCATGATCATTCAGTTATGCTTACACTTAGTATCGACATGCATTCACACTCACATTCACTTTCAGTTGTCCATCAGCGAGTCTAGCCAACCTCGGCCCAGACTCTGCCTCACCAAAAGCCTCACCAAGATAACATTGCGCAATCCTGAGAGGGAAGGTTCTGCCTTCTTCCCCATAAATGTGCATTTATGCCTAGCAGCTATTTCCCAGGTGTTATTTATGCAATCCTAAGGGACAATGACTGCTGGCCAAGAAAATTGCGCAATGTAGTCACTGATCCTGCAACCATTTGCCAGCTGAGATTGTGCATTGCACAATCCTAGTAGTCAACAGCCAGACTGAACTGTTTATTATGCAGCTCCAGCAGTCAGTCAGTCTCCCAGTAGCCTAAACTGTGCTTTGTGCAGCCTTGGCAGTCAGTTTCCCAACCTCCTGGCTGAAAGTGCGTAACCTTCATGATCAATCACACAGGTATGTTGCAAGTCAGTTCTCAAGTACATTTTGGTTTGCGACTGACAAATTTCTTGCCATGAGTGTTGCCATGTCCCCAGGTATTGAAGGTGTTCATTTGCCTCTGACCAGTGTAGGTACAATGGTTTCCAAGAGAGCAGAGTCAAAGACACCGTTCATATCACACCTGGAGATGCAGTCGATCAAGTGTCTATGAGCTTGCATACTCATAGAGACATCAAGTTGTTCGTAGAAAATAAATCAAGATATGAAAAAAGAAACATCACAACGAGTAGCATCATGAACAAAAACTAAAGGCAGCATACCGAATGTAGCAAACACAACGAATGTAAAAGGAATGTTGTTGACAACACAAAGACAAAACAAGGTTGCAAGCTCAAGTAGGTCCATTGCTAATGAAAGAAACTTTGGAGACTTTGAATATAAAGTGACGACGTGACATGAAGATCGTGTGAAGGCAGAAGATGGGACAAAGAAGGAGTTGCATGTGTTGAAGCAATAAATCACGAAGAACATGAAGCTGCACAGACAGATGAATGAGTTACAACAAGAATAGGAACAACAGTGGGTGCAACATGCACTCATAGATGAAACTGCACTTGTATAAGTTAAGGATCCATCCTAGAAGATAACACAGAGGAGACATGGTGAGTACTGTTGGTGATTGCATGCAAGGGATTCATCATCATGCATGTCATTGGGTGCACTCATGCAATCCAACCCATTCAAAACATTCACCAAGGCGAAGACAAGAAGAAAGTCCAATTGGAGATGATCATGTACTTCGGCAAGTTGATCTGCATGACCACCAAAACATACTTGAAGATGAGCATGGACAATATGCATTATTGTGTTTCGGGTTCAGACATACCTAAGAAGACCATGCACATGTTAACAAACGAGTTGGATGAAGGGTCCGAACCAAAGCAACAGAGGCAAGAGTTTGCTTAAGAAATATGTCACCATGAGGTGCATACACACCACCATGGATGACCAAGCTTGGCATCAACTCACCACCTTCACCATCACAAGCATGTCAAAGAGTTGGTCTCTTGACAGCGGACCGAGTGTCAGTGATATCTTGCAAGGCTTACTCAAGCCATGTTGTCTCACATGAGTACATGTGTATTGTAATGTTGAGTCATGTCAAGTGTAAGTCAAGTGTCAATGGTTGGACGTAACAATCATAGAGTAGGTGAAGAGTCATGAGGGTAGTTAAAATGTCACAAAGGGGAATGTCAAGGGTCACCCTACCCTTTCCTATAAATAGTCCCTCATAACTCATTATACAGGCTTTTGGTATGCCAAACTTCTACTAAGACTATCTTGAAGAAGGTTTGCACAGTATTGTAACACACCTTGGCATCTCAACTGCACGGAGCTAGTACATCTCTTTGGAGGAGCAGGCGGATGTGGCTGTAATGTTCCACTGTTGGGGCTAGCAGGTTTACATGGATGTATTGTATGATTGTGATTTAAAATTCTTTATATAATAAGAGCTAACACATTTTCATGCATATGTTGTTATTGTAGTTAGATTGCTCTCGTTGCGTTAATGATATGTGTTGTTTAACTTACGTACTTGTGCATGAACTGATTCACATGCAATTATATGAATCATGTTGTTAATGTGTTGCATATTTTGTTAATGCTGTCACCGTCTGTGTCGACTGCTTTGGCAAACATCAGATAGACCTTTCACTTGAACCTTGCTATAACAACCGTCACACTCGTATCGAACTAATCCGTGAGTGTTGTATGTGTTATCTTACCTTGTATGATGTGACTGCCACATTTGAGTGGACTGCTCCTCTGGAAGCTGTGTATGTCCTTTTTGTTGTGTGTTCCTAGCCGAGTTGGGACTGATCCCTTTCAACCTGGAACTCACCTTCACCTCCTTCCCCCTTCGAAGTGTTGGAACCTCTCATACACCTTCCTTGACTCACTGCATCTGTCACACCCTTCCTGCTGAGAGAGTTATTCTACTTGCCTCTGTGAGACACTGCGATCAAGGCATTACCTTACGACCCACTGCTAGGACTCCTACACAAAACGGTCTGAGGTCTAATTGGGACTTCTTATCGAGGATATCCCCTTGACATGTTGGTGGGTCCAGCACCGTTAACAGGGCATAACAACTTCATGTCCATATACTAACTAGAAGTGTGTCTTCCGAGTCAACTTTTTGCATGTAGTTGTATAAGTCCCAGTCATCATGCTGCACATTGCACACTTTAGTGAGCGTAATCTCTAATATCTTATTAAACGCCTCCACTACACCATTAGCTTACAGATGGTAGGGAGTACTTTTCTAGTGATAAATTTTAAATTCCTCTATCAGTGCTACAATAGTCTTGTTCAGGAAGTGAGTGCGTTGATCACTCATTAATATTTTTGGGTATCCAAATTTGGTTACTACATTTTCAAGTAGAAACCGTACAACTGTCTTTGTGCTGCAATCCTTCACTAGCACAACTTCTGGCCATTTGGTTAAATAATCAGTAACGGTAATTATGTACCACGAGCCATTCCTTCTTTTTGTGGGTCGATTGGTCCTACGAAGTCAATTTCCCATTTGTCAAATGACTGTAGGGTGAGCCGAGGAGTCAAAGGAATTTCATTATCAGGACATCCTCCCCACTCTTTGGCATACATCACAAGTCTTGCAAAACTATTTAGCATTAGCATATATAATGGGCCACCACAGTCGTGCACATAGGATCTTTTTTGCCATTTATGGTCCTGCATAGTGTCCCCATGTAACTCCCGCATGCTCCTTGGCCAAATCATTAGTCATTCATTCTCCATAACACACCTGTGCATAATTCCATCTACTCCTAATTTTTATAGGGATCCCACAATTAACAATTGCTTTCACTAATAACAACTTCTTTTGCGCAACCTTATAATCTTATGGTGCTATCCCTGTAATTAAAAAGTGTGTGGTTTTTACAAAATAACCATTTACCATGGTCACATCAAAAATATATGCATTCGACAAATTGTCTGCCAAGTTTTGTGCCCCTTCTCTTGAGGTCAAGTGCGAAAAATGATTAGGTCCTGCATTTAATTTATTGGGCTTAACAATGAATTGGAAATCATACTCTTCGAAATAGAGCAGTGATTTGTAAATTCTCCCCCAAGTCAAGCTTGTTGATAAGGTACTTCAGTGAAAAATGGTCAATGTACAATTTGAATTTGTAACCATGTAGGTAGTGTTTGAAATTCTAAAGGGAATACAACATCACAAATCCTTTCCTTTCAGTCACAATGTAGTTTTATTTATCCATTGATAGTTTTCTTCTTGCAAAAGAAATAGGATGATCAGCGTCCCCTTACCTAGGATGTGGCTAGATCAAATCTAATGCAATTAATTATGCATCCACTTGCACAAGGAATCCCATGTTGCAATCCAAAAATACTAAAATAGTTGAAAACACCAACTTCTCATTTAAGGTGTCAAGGGCCCACTTACACTCCTTATTCCACTAAAAATTTGTCCCTTCAATAATTTTTCTATAGGGTTTGTAATCTTGGCGTACCCTTATATGAATTTTCGATAATAACCTATATACCCTGAGGGAGATCGTAACTATATAACTAAGGTAGGCAGTGGTAGGTGTACTATTACTACAATCTTGACCAGATCCACTAACAACCCTTGTTCACAGACAACATATCCCAATAGAATACCAAAGGGTGTGCAGAATATACATTTCGTTAAATTCAAGAAATTTTACAGCTGTATGCACCTGTCCAACATCATCCGTAGTGCTTCAATATGTTTTTCTAATATACTAAACATTATCCACTCGTCCAAGTAGACCTTTAGAAACTTATGGATGAATTCCTTAAATTTCAAAACCACTCTCTGTCATAAAATGGCTAGCTCATTCTTCAATATGAATGGAATAATAGTATATTGCAAGCATCCCCATTCAATTGCAAAAGTGCTCTTTTAGCGATCCTTCTCGGAAATATTTATCTGATGATAACTAGAAAATCCGTTGGTGAAGGAGTAAGCTTCCTTCCCATCCACTTATCCAATATCTTGTGTATGAATGGGGTAGGAAAATGATCATGTTCACAAGCATCATTCAACTTCTAAAGGTCCACACAAATCCTTATTTCACTCGTATTCTTGTTTTGAATCACCATCAGACTTATCCATTCAAACTCCTCCATGGGCTCAATAATTCTCACTTGCATCATCTTATTCAATTCTCGCTAGAACTTCTCCTTGTAGATTGTTATAACTGATAAGGCCACTGCTTGACAAACTAAACATCAAGTTTAAGAGGAATCCTCATCTCTCATAATTCCCTAACAATCCCTTTCATCTCTTCAAATGTGTCGAGGAAAAAGTCATGGTACTCGTCTTGTAGGTCTATGACTTTCTCTACTGTCTTGTTTTCCCATTAGTCCCCTACTGTAACCATTTTATGACTTTCCTCCATCCCAATGTTTACCTTGTAGGTTTTCATCAGTTGTGCATACTCAACAGAATGCAACTATGGTCCTTCCACTACTCGCTCCCCTTCAATCTCTAGATTCTACAAATTCTTGATATCCTCATCTTCTTCGACCCGTTCCACTATATTATAGCATTCTAGAAACTCTTGTACCCATTATAAATGTTTATTCATTGAAGACAATGGTTTGCGTTCCAACCCTTTCATCTCCCTTATAACAAACAATTTCTATCGTAACACCTTTAAGGCTTCATTAAGCACTAGTTGTTCTGCTTCAAAGCTAAAAGTGGTTCTAAAACTCTATTCCATTTTGTTCCAGTCCTTTGTTCCTTTGCACACATCTATCTCAACATACCAATTTTTAGGAAGGGTGTCCAATGTATGTATAAGTCAATGTACCCACTCTTTTTGCGGCACACATCCTTTCGTCGATGCACCAAAACACCATTTTAAGTGCATCCTTGGGCACTCCAAGCCCAAGTACTTCTCCCCAAGGACCCTAGAATTGGTCCCAAATATAATACTCATTAGCTATTTTCATTGTCACCATCCAAAAACCTTATCCTTGTGCGCAACCCACCATGTGGATGGGGTTGCACGCAAAGCGACATCCAATGTGGGTATCCTTTAGTGTTTTGGTTTCTTGTCTTCAAACTCATGCACACAAATATTCACTTTGTAGATTCTTGTCAGAGTGATGTGGATTTTTCACTTCGACCCCTATCTAGCACACCACTTTGGTGATGTGTGCGTACCTCTAAGTATTGGCCTCATGCAATATATTCTACTAATTTTCCAATCCTTCTTCTGAATTGGAGGCATGAACCCAATACTACACTATCTAAACACTCCATCAATTGTAGGATTCACATAATCCTCTTGTCAAGCCATCACATTGTAGATATTATCCAACTCTTACCTACTCATCTCGCCTTTAATCGGCTCTGCATACCGGTCTCCTTCCCATGTATCCAAAAGGTGTTATCACACAAATGTCTCCACCTTCAAAAATCATTTTACTTTTATTCAAATTAATGATTAATTTATTGTAGAATGCCCAATCAATCCCTAATAAAGAAGGGTATGGATCGGTTTCATCTACAATTTTTGTGGCTTTGAAATTAGTAGTGCTTTCCACTCCATCAATATCCACTGGCGCTCACATTAGTATACCAATGGGAAAGATACAATGTTGATTCGAAAACCTCAACTAAATGGGAGACCAAGTCAAATTTGGTCTCCCCATCATCTCCCAAATACTTTTTGACAAAATATTTACATTAGAACCTAAGTCTGGTATAATATTATCCATTTCATATTACCCAATCTATGTGCTAAATCAAAATTCCTTATTAGTTCTCCTCCCGTGACATACCTAGTTCATTATACATAGTGATTCTTGTGTAGTAGCTACTTCAGATTGCTTGGTACACTATTCTACAAGATTTCTAAATTTCTCCAACACCCGTGAATTCTTCACTAACTCCAAACAACCTGGGAGCAGTTTCCAGACTAGATCTCTCTTTGTCACCTGCTCTTTGTAGATGGTGTCATCGTAGACAACTAGCATGGATATTTCTTGAATTGCCTCTGGTGTATCCCATTCAACAACAACCATATCCCTATGTGATTCTTTATACGTTACCCATTAGAGAAATTTTGAGGTCTAAAATGGGCCTCCTAAGGAATATTATAAAACAATAGGGGAAATAATAATATAATATTAGATTACATCATTCAATTTTAGAGGGAAAAAGGAAAAAACTACTTTTTTAACTTGTATTTTCAACTTATCACCCTATGATTTTACTCAAATTTCTAGCAGAAGTGTTCGTTGGATGTAAAATTTAATTCCTCATCCAAGGAGTACCCATGTTGCATACTTTAGATGGACACTGCTACAAGAAAAATGAGAAATACATGGAAAAACATGATTGTAATAACATTTTTCATGTATTTCTCATTTTTCATGTAGGAGGCTCCAAAGAAGGTATGCAAAATGGGTACTCCTTGGATGAGGAATTAAGTTTTCCATCTGAGTGCTCCCACTTGAAATTTGAGTAAAATGTAGGGAGATAAGTTGAACATACAAGTTGAAAAAGTAGTTTTTTTTTTTTTTTAATCTTTTTACTCTTTTACTCCAAAAATGGTGAATCATCCCCCATGGTTGACATCATCATCTTGAATCCTATCAGTTCTTATCAAGTTGATTTTGGGTGTACATTTTTTCTTTCAGGCCCATTTTAGACCTCAAAATTTCTCTAATGCTTTTCCTGAACAAGATCAAACTTTGTAGGAGGTTCAGGCACTCTTCTCACCCATTACGGCTCAGATGTCACAAAATTTGCAACATATCCTCCGGTTATGGAATCTCCTTGAGTTACGATACCAACCTATCATTGGGTTATGTGGGGATCAACAACTATCATCTGCACATTTGGTCCCTTCTTCTCCCATTTGGTAATCAAATATGGACAATTCTCGCTGAAATGGTCTAATTCCCTACAATAAGTACACATGATACAAGGATTAGTGCGGTCCCACGCAACATGCCCCTCCTATCCACAATTATATCATACTATCATTCCTCTACCTCGCCTAAATCCTCCTCTTCATTGAGTCGGTCCTCATAATCTCTAGTTGCCATTCCTTGTCCTTGCCTCGACTGATTGTATTGTCCAGGTTGGTTATAACCTGGTTGATTGAAACTAGCTGGAATTGCTTTAGTCCCTTTGGGTCCCTACACTCGAATTGTGTTATGAAATCAGCTCAAGAAAAGATAGATCAACGCCTTAGAATTCAGCCTCTTCGAGGGGGAAAACTCCTTTACATTACATAAATGAACAATTCTTCGATGATACAAATGAAAAGACCTCCTTTCTATATATAGGAGTCT
>APFE030042259.1:98594-245863 GCA_000404065.3 Pinus taeda
TAATTCAGGATTCTACAAAAAGACCAACTTCCTCAAATCATATCTCTGCAAATATAGCACCAAATGCTCTGAAATTAGGACCCAAGATTTAGCGTGATGTCTTCTCAAGTGGGTTTGTTTTTAAACTTCTAAAATGTCACAGAAAAAAAGTTATAGAGAAAATGCCACGATGACCTGTTTGGAGCAGCGAAACCCTAGAATCCAAGGCTCTGATACCAAATGTTATGAAACCAGCTCAAGAAAAGATAGAAAAGATAGATAAACGCCTTAGACTTCACCCTCTTCAAGAGGGCAACCTCCTTTACATTACATAAATGAAAAATTATTGGATGATACAAATGAAAAGACCTCCTTTCTATATAATGGAGTCTAAGGGGTCATACCATAATGAGAGCCTACATAACAATAATAATGTAAGGGCACAATCATAACAATAGTGGGCTTCTATGGGGCAAAATAGTAACAATATGGGCACTACATGGGTACATCAATATAATAAGTGGGTTGTACTAATAACAATAAGGGGTTACACTAGTAGTATAGGGGCCTAACAAAATGAATCAAGGGTGCGATCACACATCAACTCTAATGCGTGACAATGGTGAATATTGTGTCCCACTGACTTGCATAAATCACAAAATAAAGTGTGGACTATATCTTCATACTTTTGCATCATTGGACAACTCTAAGGAGTTTGGTCCCACACTCGAAAAATTTTGCACCACATCCCCCTACCCTGCATAAGTGGATTCACCGTTCCAGTTGCAATGTTGTCTATCAAAAACTTACATTCATTCCTGTGGTGACCATTTGTTTGATAGATGGTACACCATATTTCCTCTTTCTTATCTTTTCCTTTGGTTAGATCTTGCATCTACAAATTCAGTGCGACTCGCTGTGACTGTACCTGAGCCATGCAATTTATTTCTCCACTTCCTACTGGAAAATCATCCAAATTCAATGTGGGCTCTTATGCCTCTGAGTACATACCTATTCGCTATTGTGTTAATGTTATGCTAATGCCACACATCTTGAGTTTTGAACGTCATGTTGTTCTTCAAACTCTTAAATTGCTAATCAAAGTCACACACAGACTCGCTTGAGCCTTGCTTGATCTCCTTCAACTTAGTAATGCACTGGGACTTGGACTTCAAATTATTAAATTCCCTTATTAAAGTCTATTTAATCTCATTCAAGGTTATTTTTTGCCTAGTTGGTGTCACACTCTTAAACTTGATATACCATGTCAGTATGCAGTCTTTGAAGATCACTTCCAACTGTGCAATCTTTTTCGCCTCATCCTGCACCTACTTGGATGTCCAAATAGCCTCGCATATGAATATATGTTGTTATGGGTCTTCATTCCTAGCACCATGAAACATAGGCATTCTTAATTCTACACCTGCTGTTGAACTTTGTGGAGAAATTCCCAATGAGATATCTCCACTTGCACTTGTTGAACTATTGGAAAACTGTGGACTTGTTTGTACACCAAACTGAGCTTGAGAACCCTGCAATGATCCTCCTACATCTTGACCAATTCCACTGCTACTAGTACCTACACCTCCTTGACTATAATTACCTTCTACACTAGTTGTGACAGTATGTTTAGTTCTTACCTCTAGGTTTTTATAGGCACGCAGGGTCATGGTTTGACACCAGACATAGACTCATTCTGTTGTCGAGGATCCAAAGACTCCACGCTGTGTGGAATCATCTACTCCTCTTTTCTCTTCTTTTGTGCACGGAGTACTGATCTGTGTTCCTTCATAACTTTTGTCACTTACGTTGCTCCTTGTCCTCTGGTTGCCTCTCCTAGATCCTCTCCTTGGACTTCCCCTTTCAGCAAGCATCGGTGTTGATCGAACTCCTCCTATGTCACCCTATTGAAACCTCCTTCAACTCCTCAAATTACCACCTGCAAAACTCTCTATCTCTATATTGTCTCCTCACCTTCACTTGCATTGTCTTGTACTTGCTGTCATCCTTCACCACAATATTCCTAAATTTTCTCCTTTCCCTCTTCTCAAACCATCTCGTGGTTCTCCCTCATTTCTGTTGGAGTGTGAGCAGTTTAGTCACTCATGTTGTCTGATTCCAAAGGAAGAAATCCAAGGTCATACAGTAACATATTAATGGCTAATGGAAATTATTGTATAATTCTGCCTCATGGTATCTTTAGAAACTTTCTCTACGTCGTAGTATAATATGTTGTCACTTCCACCACAAACTCAACAATGTATCCCTCCAACACACTTTCAAACCAAAATTATACAACATGTGAAGTTTTGTTATTCACTTCTTGCAACTTGCGTACATCCTCTCGATTCCACCTCCTCAGTTCAGCACGATGATATGTTGGGATTGTTGTCCTTTAACTGTTGAACCCACTCCATCAGGATATTTGAGAATTCTCAAAAGAAAGATTTGTGGAATTCAGTAAAATCTTTATTCTACAACCATCTCTTCGTGTTATGCCTTTTATCCATGATCTCTTTGGTTGCAAAATTGTGCTCCTTACGTTTAAGCCATTGAGTGATCTCCTCTTTGGTGGGATTCCATGACATCCACATGCCTACCACAAAAAAATCCCATCACACAATGATCCCCATCCTGGAAAAATGAACCATTTGTTAGTGCACATGATTCTAATAGGCCCGAGATTTACTGCACGATTGGCCAACAAAACCCACTCAACATCTATGCTTTTGGCAACACCCACAGAGTGGATGAAGTCTCACTTGAGATGCTAATGGGTGACTATTGGAACCATGATTCCACAATCAGATGAGATTGTTAAGATCTTCAGGAACTAAAATTCAACCTACAACGTAAGGCTCAGACACCTATCATAAAAAAACTTAGCTATCATCCCGGGTCCACGCACTACGCAGGACCTCCAAAATCTTGTGTTCAGTAGTTAGTGCGCAAGTCACAAATGAAATTGTGCTAAAGGATGACCTGACTTACACCTCTCATCATTCGTATTGACATTAACAACACAAAGCATTGTTCATTATGAGAACACTATAACATATTAATTTTTTATTATCCTGTCGATTTACTTCTCGATTTGAGACATTCAAGCATATTTAGTGAAATAAAAGAGAATTATACATGAATTGAGCCAATAGAACATAACCAAAGAAACACACACGTGTTGAACAATATATCATAGGATACCCATCCATACATTATATTAATTCATCATAAATAAGCAAAGGCTCAAGGCGCTACAACAAAAATACTATGTAATTTGGCTAACCAACTATCATTCCCTCCTAAGAGTACAAAAAGGACCACACATGCAACAAAAAACCATACAACATTTACTATGGATAATTTCCATTACTTCATCTGCTACAAAGTAACTACAAACTTAGAAACTAACACTTAAAACTAATGACACAGAAATAAATATACAGTCACAATAATCCTTTCGTCTTTGACAACTACATTCTAATCATCCCATCGTCCCACTATCAAATTGTCACCTAACCATATGACCAACCAACGATATGTCTCAGGCCTCTCTCTATATTGGCTCTTGGGAGATTTTTGAACTCAACCTTCTTTTCCATTCTTCCAACTATCCATTCAACCAAATGTCAATTAGGATATTTTTTGACATTTCTCCCTTAGCTATCCCATGCTTTCTTAACCATGTGCTTGAAATATCTCATGCCTCTTCATTCCACTTCATCGAAGTTCCTCTCCTTGTAAATATTTGTAACTTCTTTGCCACAACATCCCTCTCATATTTCTCCATCATCTACAAAATCCTAACTATCTAATCCTATTCGCACATGTCCCCACTCTCAGGTTGCTGCCATCTTCTCGTTGCATGGTTCCACCTTGCACCACGTCTCTTCCTCCTCTTTTGGATCTCTCTATTGCACACCGTCTTCTTCTCTTCCCATGATCCTCTATCCTACTATATGATCACCTACTATTTTTTTTTTTTTTTTTCTTTTAGCACTTTCCTCCACTTGTCACATACCCCAGATACACCAAAGGCTATTGTGCAAACTCAGACTTATTGATATTTTCTAGAAATTGGTGCTTATTTTATTCCTCCAGTACTTGTGCCAAATGTGAGATGTGCTCTTCCCAGGTAGCATTGTAGGGCCAATGTATCATCCAAATAGACAATAACAAATGAATTTATAAAAGGGCGCAATACATCATTCATTAATATCATAAACATAGATGGTGAATTTCATAGGCAAAATGGCATGACTAACCAATCATACAAACCTTGCCTGGTTTTGAAGGTGATTTTATACATATCTTCTTCTTTGAATCAAACCTGGTGATATCCAGAATTTAAGTCTAGCTTGGTGAAATATTTTTCTTGCTGCAACTGATCGAACAAATCATCTATCATAGGAAGGGGGTACCTATTCTTGAGCGCGATTTTTTTCAAAACCCTGTAATATATAGACATCCTCCAAGTCCCATCTTTCTTTGGCATAATGATGATCGGTGACCCACATGGTGATGTAATCGATTGAATGAAACCATATTCTAGTAGCTGCTGCAACTGTTTCTTCAGCTCACTTGCTTCTCTAACAAACTATCTATACAACCAAATGTTTGGCAATGGGGCCCGATAATAGTTGGATCTCGTGCTCCACTTCCCTCTTAGGTGGTAACCCTTTAGGTTCTCAGATTACATCCCTGTACGCTTGTAGAAACTCTTCTAGTTTCTATTTCTTTTTCTTAGTATGCCCTTCTAGGGATGCCTTTCCTCTTACTGACTCTTATACAAACTGATCTTCTCTTAAAAATAATAAAACATACTTCTTGCTAGAAATAATCAATTTCTTGGCTTGGTTGGAACTTACAAACGAAATTTTGACTTGCCTTTGTGTGCATTGATGGTGAATAATTTTCCATCCTTGATGAGATGATATTTGTTGGCTCTTTTCATGAATATTGTATCTTGCATGCACATGTAGGGACTCCTAAACACAAATCCAAGTACATCAAGGGGAACCACCTCTAGTTTGACTTCATCAATAAAATTGGTACTGACGGTAGTTATGATTTTGCACTATTTTGTTACCTTCAACTCCGCATCCTTATTTACCCATATTAGTGGATATGGGTTTGGATGGTCACGAACTTACAACCTCAACTTCTTGACCTTCTATGATGCAATGAGATTTACCTACGATCCTAAGTCAAATAGGGCATCAATCTTTGTCTTCTTCAGTTGTGATTTGAAAATGGAATGTACTTAATAAAGGGTGAAAGGTATCCATTTCCAATTATGTAAATGAGTGCACAAATACTCCATGTTTAAATATGCAAATATGTGAACTTCTTATTTCTTTAGGCAGAGTACTTGATCTGAATTTGAAACTACTTGAAATTCTTAGCAAGGTATTCAATTCAACAAATATACATGTTAACATGATGTACTTGTCTTGCAGTTAAAAACAAGTGAAATTTTCAGCTGTTTATGACCCATTTAAGTATAGTAGAATTATTTCCTTTTTCTGTTTAACACACTAAAACAGACTTGTTCTGCAAAATAACTCAACCACAGATGCAAAAGAAGTTGATGAAGCAGTTCACCTCTCCAGGGCTACATCTGCTGTGTCCAAGGCTCCTAAATGGGCATGTCCTTGATTTGATTAAAAACTTAAAATGATTGTACAAATGAATACAAGCCTTAACATGCGAAATGGACTGTAAAGATGGATTCAGAATGCTCAAATCAGTGAGGAATGACTACTGGTTCTCATCCAATGGGTACTTGCAACCCTATACAACTCCCACAATACTAGGCCCTGATGGCTCCTAGAACTTCCACGGAGCAAAAACCACTACAAAAGACCTTTGATTACTCTCTAACCTGTGCCAATGGCTTCAAGTTCATCTGATTAGTCAAAATAAAAAAAAAGAAAATCGTCCAAAAAGGACTTTCCTAGCCAAATTTATGGCTCATTCATTGAACTGCTTGTTTGCCCCTAAAAAAACTCAAGTTAACTTTAGTTGAGGGCCAGATAAGCCCGCCAAATATGGTGGGACCGCCAAAAATGGAACCTCTACCAAAAATCCGCCAACTTAACCGTGACTGTTGGACTAACTATTAGTTTAATTGAACTTGCGACCTTCGTTATAACGACACCATGCCTTACCAATACACCAGTGCTTTGGAACTTTGAAAGGCTTATGACATAAAGTTTATTTAAGTTTTAAATTATGGTTTGGGCGGGTCCCGAAGGGGGCCAGCCCCCTATACATAGGACCAGGCCCGAAGACTGTGGACCAAACCTCACCAGTGGTCAAAAAAATGTGTTGGTTATATAATACGTGGTCACATTACCACAAAGTGTGGGGTTAACACACAGTTAAGGGCAGGTCAACAAAATGTGCTAGCATGCAATCCCATGCAGAACTGCCAAGCCATAAACTGTTCACATGGCATTCAATTAAACTGTAGTTAAAGCGCAGTTTAACTGGCGGAAAATTTGGCAGAGTGCCAAATTTGGGTGGTCCCGCCATAATTGGCGGGCCTATCTGGACTCTAACTAAAGTTAGCTGGAGTCTTTCTAGGCCCAATTGGCAATTGGGAGTAAATGGCCATAACTTTGGCTAGGAAAGTCCTTTTTGGATGAATTTGTTTTTTTATTTTGGGTCTCTTCGACCTTCTAAATCCATTGGCATAGGTTTCACAACCATCTGAGTTCGTTTGCAGCTGATTTTGCTTCGGGGAAGTTCCAGGAGCCACCAGGGCCAAATCAGTTTGGGAGCTGCACTGGGAAGTGTGCAACCAGTGAATGTAAAATGAAGGTCATTCCTGAAGGTTTTCAGCATTCTGAATCCAATGAAGGTGTTTTCAGAAGCATTTGGAGACTTCTAAAGGCCAAGATGCTGAAGAGAAGTTTCATGCAACCTAGAGCCAACCAGGGGAGAAGGCCTAAATCGGGTGCAGTGCTCATTTTGAGCAAATGAACAGTCATTTGTTTATGTTAGATATGTGTTGGAGACAGTAGCATAGGTTTCAAAGACATTTGAAGCATTCTAAAGGAGTTTGTGCCCTTAAGAAGCTCAGGGAAGCTTAGTGCACCTATTGAAGGAATCAAGTCCAAGGAAGCCTAGATCTGCCTGCACAAAGAGGACAACCATGATAGGGATGTATATGGTTTTTCTAAACCCATAGGTTCAACCAGTAACCTTTTGGAGTTGAGTGTGGAACTTGTAAAAGAATTCAAGCCATAATCCCAAGGAGCCAAGTCTAGTTGACTAGAGCTCACAGGAGACGTAGCCCATGAGATTGGGGTGAACTCCTTATTAAATTTGTTGTTATGTGTGATGTTTATTTGCTTCCTTATGTGTCTAATATATATGTTTAATATCAATTGAAACAAATCAATTTAAAATACATAAACAAAAGAAAAGACATACACCTCTTTCAAGCTAAAATTCTGCATAACGTTAAGTTCAAGCAAGGTCTATTTTTAATTGAATCTGAGTGTTTACTTCTTATTTCTTTAGGTAGAGTCTGTAAAGGGCCAACTAGCTTCTAGATCTCATCCTCTCTTTAGAGGTGACATATCTAGTAAATGCCCCTATAGTCTATCTCTGTATTAGAAATAAGAAGTTCACATATTTGCAGATTTAAACTTGGAGTATTTGTACACTCATTTACATAAATGAAAATGGATACCTTGGACCCTTTATCAAGTACATTCCATTTTAGATCACGTTGGTATCAGATCCAAAGACTACCTTCAAATAAGATGCATAATATTTGCACTTTTTGCCAAAACAGGGGACATGTTGTCTCTCATTGTTGGACTTTACATCCAACTCGTCGTCCCACACACATGCAGCAAGAGGACAAGAAGATTGGCAAAGATGGAACCACAGATTCCATTATTGATGTGGAACAGGAAGTTTCACATGAGGAAAAGTTGCAGTAGCAAAAGTCACCATGGAAGTGGCTTGGTGATAAGTGGATAGACTTCTTGACATAGTAAGACGTACTCCTTTTGTACATATGTAAATTTCAGATGTATGCATGTATTCTATGCTGTAATATCTTGTTTGTTTTGAGCCACCTTAGATCATTGATGAAGGCAGCATTGTTCAGTTTCATTCTATAATTTTCTCGCTAGAAAATTTCTGTGTGAGTGCAAGAAAGACAATTGTGGATAGGAGGACAAGCACATTCAGGAAGGGAAATGTGAATTTATTTCCATTTTTGATTCAAAGTCATTTTCCATGCAAAGAAAATGTTGGAAGGACTGAAGAGAAGAGGATGTTCATTCTCTCATTGTCTGTACTACAATTCAGTTTAGCATTTCAGTAAGCTTTTGGGGACCAAAAGCCTCTCATTTGGGAGGTGTGATCAGGAGCTCAAGTCGAAGTGTTGAAAATGCTCAAATTTGAAAGTGCTCAGATTGGGTTGGAACCTAAATGGCCCAATAGGTCTCATCTTCCTGATTTTGGCGCACCGAACGGTTCAAAAAATGGTCTCTATATGCAGAAGTTATGTTAAAAAGAAATTCGCCCAAGGACCCTTAATTTTTGAAATTTTTCAACAAAAAATTTAAAATATAATATTTTAAGAATATTCCTTAGAATATTCTAGAGAATATTCCATAGAATATTCCTAAAATATTCCTTTCAAGGATCCAATGGATGGGTGCCACGTGGCCCCAAGGTTGAACGAATTTGGCATGTTTAAAAAATTGTTGGAGGACCTACAGATTGAACATGAAACCTCCCAGATATAAGTGTAGCGCCTTACCATTACACCATCGGGATCTTGGTTGTATGGCATACGAATTAAAGAAATTTTAATTTTTCAAATGTTTTTGGTTGGGGCCCGAAGGGGGCTAGGCCCCTTACCATATGCCTTCATGCCCAGAATCGTGGGCCAATCACCATAATCGTTAGCGGATAATGAAACAGTTAAGGCGAGGTCACATATCATGTCATAAAACCCGATTCCACTTACTGTTTAACAACAAGTTTGGCACAGACTCCGAGGATAACGACCAATTAAGCCCGAAATCTGGTCACATGGCATTAATGAATTGCGGTTAAGTCCAACGGTTACGGGTTAAGTTGGCGGATCTTTGGCTGAGGTGCCATTTATGGCAGTCCCGCCATATTTGGAGGGCCTATTTGGACTCAACTAAAGTTAACTGGAGGTTTTTAGGGGCAAACAGGGAGTTCAATGAATGAGCCATAACTTTGGCTAAGAAAGTCTTTTTTGGACGAACTTTTTTTTGATTTTGACTAATCAGATGATTCTGAAGCCATTGGCATAGGTTAGAGAGCAATCAAAGGCCATTTGCAGGTGATTTTGCTTCGTGGAAGTTCTAGGAGCCACCAGGGCCCACTATTGTGGGAGCTGTATAGGGTTGCGGTACCCATTGGATGAGAACCAGTGGTCATTCTTGACTGATTTGAGCATTTTGAATCCATTTTTATAGTCCATTTTGCCTGTTAAGGCTTGTATTAACCTATACAATCATTTTGAGCTTTAAATCAAATCAAGGACATGCCCATTTGGGAGCCTTGGACCCATCAGATGTAGCCCAGGAGGGGTGCAATGCATGTTTTCCCCTAAAAAAACTCAAGTTAACTTTAGTTGAGGGCCAGATAAGCCCACCAAATATGGCGAGACTACCAAAAATGGTGCCTCCGCCAAAAATCCGCCAACTTAACTGTGACTATTGGACTAACTGTCAGTTTAATTGAATGCGAATGTGACCATAAATTTTGGGCTGGGGTTATCCTTGGATTGCGTGCCAGCACTGTCAGTTAACTGTTAGTTTGACTGCAGATCTCACCTCCGCATGTGACCAGGCATGTCTGTTGAGCACTGTCCGCTGGCAGTTTAGGAGTTTGGGCCACGGTTTTGAGCGTAAGGTCATATCATAACGGGGCTGGCCCCCTTTGGGCCCCACCCAAAAGCTTTTTAAAACTTAAATATACTTTTATTGATATACCATACATAAATTGCCCCGTGGTATAATTGTAAGGCACATCGCTTGTAAATGGGAAGTTGCATGTTCAATCCCCAGGTCCACCAAAATTTTTAACATATGCAAAACTTTTTCACCCTTTGGGCCACGTGGTGGCCTCTGCGCTTGCCACGTAGCACCCCTCCATTGGATGCTCAAAAGGAATATTTCAAAAATATTCCAAGAATATTCCCTGGAATATTATATTTTAATTTTTTTGAAAATATTCAAAAATTAAGGGTTATTGGGCAATTTTCTTTTTGGCATAACTTTTGCATACGGAGACCATTTTTCGAACCATTCATGGCACCAGATTTAGGAGGACAAGCTCTATTCGGTTGTTCAGGTTAGAACCAATTCTAAGCACTTTCAAATTTGAGTATTTTTCGACACTTGGTCTTGAGCTCCTGATCAACTTGTATCTTTATATGAAAGAGTTTGGTCATTTAGTTTTGTTCATGTTGCTAAAGGCTACTCAAGTTCACCACCTTCTACATTGATGTACATATGATCATCTCATCTACGTCTATGCTGATTTGGAATTGGTTGCTAGAATTAGTGGCCTTGTGAATCTTCTTCTTATTGTCTTTTTTTCTTTTTTCTTTCGGTTTAGCTCTCGATGCAACTTCTAACACTTCTCCTCTATATGGATGTCAATATTGTAGTGGATAATAGGATCTTTATAGTGGTGTGATATGGCTACTGTATTTTTATCTTTTCCCCATTATTTCTTGTTCTTCCCCTCATTAAAAGCGCATTGTTTCTCCTTCTTCTTCAATCCACTTGATTTATTTCTTTAGGCCTATGTTCTCCAGGTATTGTTCCTGTACACAAGATTCGTCCACTAATTTGGGCTTGACAAACATCACTTGCTCCTATAGTTGGTGGTGTAGACCCCCAAATACTTGAGCAATACATATGGGTTCTTTAGGGAGATACCCAATATTATGACCATCTTTCTGAACTCTGTATTATACTCCTGCATGTTTTGACCTGACTTTTGCATGAAGTAATGGCACAAGATCCATTGGTCCTCTAGGTACCCAATAGGGTAAAAATGTGACTTAATGAGGGTTTTTAAGTCCTCCCACTTAGTGACTGGAGGCTCTCCCTCCAACCTTAGGGGCTTCGTGTGTCTTTCCCACCAAGTTAGGGCATGACTCTCTAATTTCAGCCACACAAATTAAATCTCTTGTTCTTTCTCGATTTGATGGACACCGAAATACACTTCTAGTTTCTGCAAGTAGTGACTTAGCTTTAGAGAGTTGATCTCATCATGGTACGACTTGATATCAACCATTGTATCCATTTTAAATAGGGGCTATGATTGATTCACGACACTCAAACTAGGTTGATATGTTTCGTTTTCTTTCTTTTTCTAGTATTTCTTCCCAATGTCTTGATCCCCCTTCTGATTTGTCCTTTGCATTTGAACCCCTATCTTATCCAAATATCCCAAGATTATTACTTAGGGATGCCATGAGGAGACTTACATTATGATTTATATCAATGACTTGCTGTTACAGACATGAAAACCTCTCCTCTACATGATCACGAGGCTTATTCACAGATTCGTCAGCCATGATTAGGGTTTTAGGACTTTTGTTTCAACTACTCTAGATCCCCTGTAAATATACATACCACACCCAAAAAAGCTTACTCTAATACCAATACAATCCATAAAATGGTGTGGATATTCCACTGGACAGTTCGTCACAACAAATCTGATAAAATTATATTTAAGATATGAAATTTTACAATGTTACAATTTATTAGATTTATGGATCTGTAGATTTACTACTAATAGTGCAGGCATGTGAATTACAATTATGAAAAAAATAGAGAATGGAAAAATAAAATCTCACATACACATTTGACACACGATGCGGTCGAGGAAACCCTTTTGGGAGAAAAACCTAACTCGAAGGTGATGCCACTATGCTCTCTTTCTCTGAATGGAAATATGGATGCAAGTAAAAAGAAGTATACATTGTTGCCCATAGACTAATACAATATAGAAATCCTCTGTGTTTTCTATCTTCTATCACTTAGCTAGAAGGTGAGGTTGCTCCTCTTTCTTTTTTAGAATGGAAATATGGCTGTGAGTACAAAGAAGTATGGATTATGGCCTATGGTATACTACAGTGCATAAATTCTCTATGTGTTCTCTATCTCCTATTCCTCTCGACTAATTTTGCTCAGCTATGGAACAAATGCACTCAAAAGAATCGAATTCCTTTTCCTCCTAGCATGTCAATTATAACATAGCCCGATTGCCTACCAGTGGTTAGGTTACACTGCCTCAACCCTTAACTAGAGTTATAATATAGACTCTTATATAATCCTCTACATAATAATAAGGTGGATCACATCTTTTTTCATGAATAATTGGGCTGATGTGACATACTCTCGAATTATGTTGCTGAAAATAGAACTGTCAACTTATAAGTGGCATAAATTTCACATATAAACTCCGATTGACGTGATTTCTATGCTATTGGAAAGGTCTCTATGTATCGGATATGAAAAAAAGGTGTGGTGCTAAAAAAAAAATGTTTTGCCCCAAAAAAACATCATTTTGTGCTGCAAAACGATCTCGGAAGGTTTCAAACCCCCAGTTTGCCAAATTGGGTCCTGTCGGTAAAAATGGTAATGAGAGCTGATTGCTCTAGTTTTTCCACTTTGAAATCATCGAGATGGATGAAAAAAAATGATCCAATTTGGATCATGTTTATGGGAATATCTACCTTTTTCTACCAAACATTATCTAACACTATATTCTTGACCTTTTTTGAAATGTTCGTTATGTCTTTCTTCAAAAAGACGAAAACATTGAAATAACCATGGACCCAACAATGGTATTAATCTCCATCAATCTCTTAGGCATGATGAATGTGGAATAAAACCAGATATTTGCAATCTTCAACAATGATATATGTGTGTACCCTTTATATATTTTGAGGGGTTGGTATGGTTTTGTATAAAATTGTGGATAAGGCGTGCATCTTTAATAAGACTTCCGATCCATGTCAAATATGAAGCAATATATTTGAGTGATAAATTCAAATAATTAACAATGAAAGGTGTCCAAAATATTCATGGACATTTAAAATCCATAATTATGGTAGTAGCCTTGCAAAGACGTGCATTATTTGTAATAATTTGCACACACGAATAGAATCCTACATCTTAAATAACTTTAATGAACGACTCACCCATATACTGTGCATCCTTACATTTTCCAAGAGCATCCATTGCTTTCAATATATTTAGTGCATTCAAGGAAGACACCATGAAGTTTTTGAGTGGATGGGACATTGCATTTTCCATCCATTAGAAACAATACTAACTCTAGATGAGGGCCACGATGATTTAATAAGCTTTATCATTATATCCTCCTCATTTTCCTCAACTGACAATGTGAATATAAGTTTCTTTGAGCTAGGAGGAATGTACCATGCTGGAGTGCCTTGAGCTACAACTTGAAACATTTTAATAAACAAAGGAGATCATGAATACTTTAAATGAAATGAAGTTGATATTGAAAAAAAAATACCTAAGGGTAAGATGAATTTCATATCACCTCGCTTATGTAAATATCTTGTCCATTGTATTGTTTGGCCTATTTTTTGTTGCTTGAATTTCACTTCCACCCCCAAATGGATAAGTACTACATGATTGCCTCAATAATGGAAGATACTTCTCATTTTTGGTTTCCTACATGTTCTTTCCACCATCCCCAAGACAAAATTAGCCTCTCATTCCAATTTGGTTCATTTGGATACACTCATTTTTGGACGTGGGCCAAGTCCAAAGGTGTGCCAAAAAAATTATTCTTAACTCAGAATTAGGTGCTCTTAAATTTCCTATGGAAAAAAACCATGTCTAAAGAACATTCCATCTCCACTTGAACTTGGCATCGGACCCATTGCCGCAAAATCTAGCAGGCCTTGGAGAGGGGTACCCTACAAGGCTATTACTACAACAAGTGACAACAATAAAGTAGTACCCCACTTTCACCAAAGCTACTTCCCTTTTATCTTTATGGATTTTCACCAATGGGAGGATTCCCCATATAAACTCATCCATAATAGATATTCTAGGTTTTAAAGGTATGAGGTGACTTAAAGGCTTCTAAGGGAAAGACACAATTTATGTACTAGGATATAACTATGAAGATGAGACAATTGGCCTTCGTTAGAGAGGCTAAATTAGAGAAATAAATGACCCAGGGTTTGGTTGATATGTTGTGAGTTGTGATGGTCAAAGGTCAACGTGTTTAGGAATAGTTTCCCACAATGTGTTTCAACAAATTTATGGCACATGAAACCCTTAAGAGGCCCTCAAGTTAAGGCTATAACCAAACTATGGTTTTACCCTAGGGAAAACAACTAGGGAAAGAGAAATTATGGATGAAATTGGAATGCATTCCCACCAAGGGGAATGATTTGGAGGGAACCAGTACAACCCTAGATGTTTAGACTTTCCAAGACGAAAAACCTCCCTTCCTAGTCAATTTTCACTAGGCCCTAATTAGTTGCTTGGCCTTAAGAGGGATAAATTAGAGAGATAGAAAAAAAATTCATAATTATGGATAAAAGATGACTTGATCACCAACAATGGATGACTAGTGCCTAGTCTTAGGGTTAATGGAGTCTATGAATTCTTTAGGTTGGCTAAAACTTGCAAAGGAGCAAGGATACTTTGATGCCCTAACATCAAAGCCCTAACTATTACCTTTGTGAGGTATCAAAATTCACTTGGGAGAGCTAATGTAAGATCACCACGGGGATTTTTATTAAGATATCATACAATGAGTAATGTGCAGAATAATATGAATTAACTTCCATAAAAGTGATAATCAACAAAATTAGGGAAAAATATTTAACCTAGATCACCAATCTATTCCATACATTAGACATGAATTCAAAATTTTTAAGTAAAGGCACTTACAAGATAGTATGTGTGTACATTCCAATCATTGATCCAAGGAAGCTTCTCTAAAGACAAGAATATATGTCCAAGACAAAATATGCTTCACTAATCACATCTCTCCAATAGCTGCAAGACTCTGAATTCACAAATGATGATGATGAGAAATGAAATAGTCTTATCCTTTATTTATATGAGGAGGATTAGTCTCTAATTATCTTAAGAGCCCCTAATTACATGTTAAACTTAGAATATATCCCTGGGTTTGAAGCCAACCCAAATATCTTAGACATAAGTGAAAATGAAAGCCCACATGTGTGAGACGTGAGGCCTCATAAGGCTAACACTATCTCTGAAACAAGCTCCAAGTGTCAAACTTTGAGGCTTTGGAGTGCCAAGTGTGGTGTAGAAGCCTCTAAAAATCATCATTTGAGGGTTTCCCCTCAAATATCCATCAATATCCCTCCGTAATACCCAAAATCCACTTGGGTACAATATGGTTGTCTCCTGGTCTCTAATTGCTCGTAATGTCCATATTTGCTGCAATGTTGAGGGATTTCCAGGTGCTACTAGACCTCCCACTTCTCTAAATGTAAGACCACCGTCAAATGGGCCCTGAATCTTCTACCACCCTTCAACAGGAGCTAAGGTAAACTTGGGGGCATGCTAGTCCAGATGTATCATCCTAAAGAATCGTCACATGTAGTGCAAGGTAGAAAAATATATTGGGTGGGGGATGTTCTCACTAGTAGGTATGGTGTATTGTTACTTATCAGAAACTCGAGGATCTCAATGCTTCACTTATGGTTTCCAATATACTTGTTTGGGTCATGGGTAATTGTGGGTAAGGTGCCTAGGTCATGGGCCATTGAACTACTTGATAGTCACAACATAAAATCTATTGAAAGCAACCAATAATCATGGATAATAATCATTATTGCATCTAAGTGAACCAAGGTTGAATGTAAATGGATATTTAATATTTCAAATAAGGCTTCCCTTCCAAAATTAGGGCCTTGAACTTTCCATGGCATTTCCTCCCTAGGTAGGAGTAGCTACAAGACAATCCTATTAGTTGTTTCCAACCGCTATGGGGAAATAACAATTCCTTAGTCCACCCTTCAATTAATATGTGTTAGTGAATAATGATGGTACAATGGATAAAAGACTTTATGGCCAAATTACATGGTAAATGATAGGACCAACATGATGGGGACCCACATGTATAGATGTGAGGAGGGAGCAATAGTGGATGCATGAGTTACCAACTCAGGCTTTGTTTTTCCACCCCTCTTGTGTGCCTTTTAGTTTTGCTTGATTTTTATTTTTATTACTGCTCGTAGCTCAAGGGGATATAGATTGCTTTGAATGATGTGTGGTAGTATAAATACCCCTTCAGGATGAGTTATTTCATTTCTCATTGTGTTTGGTACATGAAATTTTTCTTTTTAATATGTAATGGAGCAACACATGCTCAAGAACCAGGTGATTTCGATAATGAGTAAGGTAGAGTTCATTATAGGATTTTTTCCACATGATAATGTGTATTGTTGGCTTGATAGGGCATGATCAAGGTTCATCTTTAACTGCGCCAACATCCAAAACCCTAAATGCTGGCCCTTTCAACAACAACCTACATAGCGCAGGCTGTAGTCTCACCCGAAGTAGTATTGGGGGATGCTAGAACCAGGTTTTTGCATCCAGAGGTCTATTTGATGGTTTCATGATACCCTTCCGGCTTAGATCTACATTTGCACAAATCTACTTTTGTCAACAAACAATCACTGCAACTCTATCTAAATGACCTTCATATCTTTGTAAAGGTACTTAACTGTACTTTTCATGCATAAATATTACACATCTACCAGTTTTGTGCAATAAATAAGCATTAATTCATATTAAACATATTTCATAGCGAAGATATATAAACTTAGCATAAGTAAATAAAAGAACACAGATGCATCATTTTGAGCCCGAAACAGTCTTTATGAAATATATGCGTTTCGATACAGACTCTTTATCTCTGCTTGCTCAGCTGCAGGGGCCCACTCATTCAGCTTGTGAACTTACCAAGGTCTCCACACACTCAACTATAGGGGCCTTCCTCTTTTGCCTAATTATAGGAAACAAACAATTCCTGCCTTAGTACCTTGCCCTTATAATGATTTTTCACTAAAAGTTATTCTTAGACTCGCTATGACTCAACTTTGTATAGCCTTTGCTTCCCAATATCATGGTCCGCGGACCATGGGCGGGTCTCAAAACAAGTCTATCGTTTCCCAACTAAGGGACTAAAGCCCCTTTGAATTCTACTAGCTTCGCACTTCGTTTTTCCACATTTCACAAAGAATTTATATTCTCTACAAAAAATAATACAAACTTGACCCTAGGGACCCCATCCTAATAGGCCCCCAACACAAATTAGGTGACTCATCCTCGAGTCAATCAGATGGCATCTTGATCTTGTTGCAAAGGTCGCAAAAATCCATATGAAAAACAACTATCTTGATAGATCCCTACATCGTTTCCTACTGCACTTCCTCTACTAGCTTTTCTGTAGTCAGCCTCTCCATCGCGAGGTGCATCATCCTTTGAGTCTGTTGGAGTGTATTCAATTTTTCCTGGACTGACAGAGTAAGCTGACTTCCTTCCTCTGTCCATGGCTGTATTCTAGCCTTCAAAATGACCTCTTTTCTTTGCAACTCTTCAATTTGTGATTGCAACTTTTTTCCTTCCTACAATCAAGTGAGGCGTTGGACTGACGCCAAAGTGCGCGCAGTCACCCTGATTTCATCAATTTTTCGTTGTGTCTCCCATATATCTATGCCAAGTTTCTACAATTTTGGTTCCTCTTGCAAAGTCGTCCATAGTTTCATGGCCTATTCGTAGATCACTGTGCAGCTAGTGACTGCTAGATCCAAAGTGCCCATGCTCTCCTTGATGGCTGCTCCTGGATTTCTCGCGGAGTGGTTGGATGTAATTTCAATTCCAGCTCTGAGATCTACATTTGAAATTCAAATGTTACCCGACCGACCTCATCCATTGATTCTGTTACTGCAATATCCAACTTCTGAATCTTCGCGGCTGCTTCTAATTCCTATGGAATGTGAAGTTCTGGCAGTGTCTTGCATGCCTGCGCAATTTATGCCTCCAAGTTCTGGCTTTGCGCGGCTAGTTCTTCCTTTTCTTTCAAATCTTGAGCCTTTTCTACAAAAATCTGCTCATTATTCATCTTGATTTTGCTGATGACTAATAGTGGGTGATGCTACCTGATCTTGAGCTCATCTGATACCCCTTGATGAAGCACGTGGAGGGTATGAATGGGAAACAGGCCTAAGTTGAAACCCACATCTTTTATTTGTCTGAGCTTGGTGTTTGCTTCATCTTCCTCTGTGCTTAGTGATCCTTCTGGTAATAGAATAACTCTGAGGTCCAAAGTCCTGTCTGTGTCCAATACCGACGTGCTGGCTTGCTGCAGCCTCTCTTGAATCCCTCTCTCTTGTCCCACGCTCGCCTGAATTTTCCATGTTTGAATCTACAACTCACGCATATCCTTTTGTAACCTGCCCAACGTTTCCATGTACTGATGCTTGAATTATGTCCACATCTTCGTTGTTGTGTCGTAGACCTTATCTCCGATCTCATCCAAGTCCCCCTCAGTGAGGACCAGTGGATCCACATGGGAATGCTTGTCCGACTTCTGCTTCTTCTTGGGCTCGGAAGTCGTTTCCTTGGTCTGCTTCTAAAATTTAAAGGGAGGGCTCTGCTCCCTGCTACCACCTCCTTCCTCCTCGAACCCTTCCTTGTCCGTAGTATGTTGAGAAGTAGACTCCTCAACTTCCTGTGTGGCCTCCTTTGTGACACAATCCTTGTTAGCAGTTGCCTTAGCAATAACTTCCTTCTCTTCTTGTGATGCTTTTTCTTGGGCTGCTCCTCCTCAGCCTCTTTCTTTTTTTGCGCTTCCTTCTTGCGAGCAAAAACTCACGCAACTTCCTTTTTCTTTGGAGCTTCTAAGTTGACAATCACTGCTATCTTCACATGATCTACCATTAATCCCTTCTTGCAGACCACATGACCTAGTAGTATCCCATAAGGTACGCAAAAGATACAGTTCTTCAAATTTAGAGCAATTTTGTATCTGCGACAAGTATCCAACATGAGGCGCAGACTTGCAACATGGAATTTTACCAACCCAAACATAGTCCAATCATCAAAATACACTTCTAATAATTTATGGGTGAATTATTTGAACGCTGCAATTACAACTCTTGAAAAGATTGTAGGTGCATTCTTCATCCCAAATGGCATCAATATGTAATGGAATCATCCCCACTCTACCATGAAGGTCGTCTTAGTGTGATCCTCTGACGCGATCTTAATCTAATGGTACTTTGAGAACCCATCAGTGAAATAATAAGCTTCCTTCTCTCCAACATTCTCCAGAACTTCGTCCATAAATGATGTTGGGAATGGGTCATGAATGCATGCAGCATTGAACTTCCTCAGGTCTACGCATATTCTGATTTCACCCTGCTGCTTATTCTCTTGAACTACCATAGGGCTCACCCAATCAGATTCTTCTATTGGCTCCATAATTCCTACTTCCAACATTTTTTCTAGCTCTTTGTGCACCTTTTCCTTATACTTTAGATTCAACCAGTAGGGTCTCTACTTTATGGGCTTCACATTGGGCCTTAAAGTGATCTTTATCATGCCCAGGTCCCCTACTATTCCCTTCAGGTCTGAGAACTTGGTAGGAAAAAAGTCCTGGTATTCGTGCAACATCTCCACAACTTTATTAACTGCGTATTCATCCCAATAATCTCTTATGTTTGCAAAATTAGGCTGTGCGTCGGATCCAATGTTTACTTTCCTGGTCTTCAAATGTTTTGATATATCAGGGTTCTCTACTTTAGATCCTTCAACCTCGCGCTATCCTCCGGCCTCAGGAATATTTATTTTTCATGGAACATCTTCTTCTTCTTCAATAGTCACATGGTAGCACTCTAGCGCATGGCACAACTATGTACTCCAGTTCGGTTGTATCCATTCTCTTGGCTCTTCAGGTGTTCTAAAGATAGTGACCTTAATTTATTAGAGCGTTGAAACCTCCTTCAACTCCTCAAATTACCACCTTCAAAACTTTCTATCTCTATATTGTCTCCTCACCTTCACTTGCGTAGTCTTGTATTCATTGTCATCTTCCACTGCAGTATTCCTACCTTTTATCTTTTCCCTCTTCTCAAACCATCTCATGGTTCTCCCCCATTTCCCTTGGCATTTGAGCTAGTCACTCATGTTGTTTGATTCCAAAGGTATAACTCCAAGCTCATATAGTAACATATTAATGGCTAATGGAAATGATTGTATAATTTTGCCTTGTGGTACCTTTAGAAACTTTCTATGTTTTGTAGTATAATATGTTGTCACTTCCACTGCAAACTCAACAATGTATCGCTCCAACAGACTTTCAAACCAAAACTATACAACATGTGAAATTTTGTTAATTGGTTGCAACTAGCATACATCCTCTGGAGTCCACCTCCTCGGTTCACCATGGCGATATGTTGGATTGTTGTCATTTAACTGTCGAAGCCACTCCACTAGGATATTTGAGAATTCTCAAAAGAAAGATTCGTGGAATTCAGTAAAATCTTGCTTCTACAACCATTTCTTCATGCTATGCCCTTTTTCATGATCTATTTTGCTGCAAAATGGTGCTCCTTATGTTTAAGCCACTGAGTAATCTCCTCCTTGGTGGGATTTCATGGCATCCACATGCCTACCACAAAAAAATCCCATCACACAATGGTTCCCATCACGAAAATTGAACCATTTGTTGGTGCACATGATTCTAGTAGGCCCTAGATTTACTGCACAGTTGGCCAACACCCACAGAGTGGATGAAGTCTCACTTGAGATGCTAATGGGTGACTATTGGAACCATGTTTCCATAATTAGATGAGATTGTTAAGATCTTAAGGAAATAAACTTCAACCTACAACGTAAGGCTGAGAAACCAATCAGACAAACACTTAGCTATCATCCTAGGTCCGCGAACTACGTAGGACCTCCAAAATACTGTGTTCACTAGTTAGTGCGCAAGTCACAAATGATATTGTGCCAAAGGATGACCTGACTTACACCTCTTGTCATTTGTATTGACATTAGCAACACAAGGCACTATTCATTATGAGAACACCATAACATATTAATTTGTTACTAGACTGTCGATTTACTTATCCATTCGTGACATTCAAGCATATTTAGTGAAATAAAAGAGAATTATACATGAATTGATCCAATAGAACATAACCAAAGAAACACACACATGCGTTGAAAAATATATTATAGGAAACCCATCCATACATTATATTAATTCATCATAAATAAGTAAAGGCTCAAGGCACTACAACACAAATACTATGGAATTTGGCTCACCAGCTATCATTCCCTCCTAAGAGTACAAAAAGGACCCCACATGCAACACAAAACCATACAACCTTTATTATGGACAATTCCCATTACATCATGTGCTACAAAGTAACTACAAACTTAGATGCTAACACTTGAAACTAATGACATAGAAAGAAATATACATTCACAACAATCCTTTCGTCTTCGACAACTACAATCTAATCATCGCATCATCACACTGCCAAATTGTCTAACCATATGACCAAACAACGATATGTCTCAGGCCTGTCTCTATATTGGCTCTTGGGAGATTTTTGAACTCATCCTACTTTTCCATTCTCCTGACTGTCCATTTGACTAGATGTCCATTAGGATATTTTCTGACATTTCTCCCTTAGCTATCCAATGCCTTCTTAACCATCTGCTATAAATATCTCATGCATGTTCATTCCAATTCATCGAAGTTCCTCTCCTTGTAAATATTTGTAACTTCTTTTTCCACAACATCCCTCTCCTCTTTCTCCATCAACTACAAAATCCTAACTACCTAATCCTATTTGCATGCGTCCCCACTCTTCGGATGTTGCCATCTTTGATTTGCATGGTTCCACCCTGCACCATGTCTCTTCCTCCTCTATTGGATCCCTCTATTGCAAACAGTCTCCTTCTCTTCTCACGATCCTATATCCTCCTCTATGATCACCTACTAAAATTTATTTATTTATTTATTTATTTTTTTCCTTCAACACTTTCCTCCACTTGTCATATACCCTAGATACACCAAAGACTATTGTGCAAACTCACACTTATTGATATTTTCTAGTAGTTGGTGCTTATTTTATTCCTCCAGTACTGTGCCAAATGTGAGATGTGCTCTTCCTAGGTAGCATTATAGGGCCAATGTATCATACAAACCTTGCCTGGTTTTGAAGGCAATTTTCTACGTATCTTATTCTTTGAATCAAACCTGGTGTTATCCAGACTTTAAGTCTAGCTTGGTGAAATATTTTGCTTGTTGCAACTGATCCAACAAATTATCTATCCTGGGAAGGGGGTACCTATTCTTGAGTGTGATTTTGTTCAACACCCTGTAATATATAGACATACTCCAAGTCCCATCTTTCTTTGGCATAATGATGACGAGTGACCCACATGGTGATGTAATCGATTGAATGGAACCCTATTCTAGCAGTTGCCACGACTGCTTCTTTACCTCACTTGCTTCTATAATAGACTGCTTGTACAACCCAATGTTTGGCAATGGGGAGTTCAATAATAGTTGGATCTCAAGCTCCACTTCCCTCTTAGATGGTAACCCTTCAGGCTCTCAGAATACATCCTTGTATTCCTGCAACAACTCTTCCAGTTTCTATTTCTATTTCTTAGTACACCCATCTAGGGATGCCTTTCCTCTTATTGACTCTTACACAAAATTATTCTCTTTTAAAAATAATAAAACATACTTCTTTCTAGAACTAATCAATTTCTTGGCTTGGTTGGCACTTACCAACGAATGTTTTGACTTGCCTTTGTGTGAATTGATGGTGAATAATTTTCCATCCTTAATGAGATGATATTGGTTGTATCTTTGCATGAATATTATATCTCACATGCACATGTAGGTACTCCCAAACACGAATCCACATACATCAAGGGGAACCACATCTAGTTGTACTGCATCAATAAAATCGATACTAATGGCAGATCTGATTTTGCACCGTTTTATTACCTTCAACTCCACATCCTTATTTACCCATCCTATTGGAAGCTTGGCTTACCAAAAGCCTCTACAATGAGTTATGAGGTACTATATATAGAAAAGGGTGGGGTGGCCCTTCACATTCCCCTTTGTGATAGTTCATCTACCGTCATGACTCTTCATCTACTCTATGACTATTACATCCAAGTATCGACACTTGAGTTAGAGAACTGTTGGAAGACAAGCTCTTCGACATCCTCATGGTGGTCGACAATAGTGAACTGATGCCAAGCTTGGTCGGTAGTCCACAATGGTGTCTGTGTACTCTAAGGTGACATATTTTTTGAAATGAACTCTTGCCTCCATATCATCCGAGTACACTGCTCGGGCTCTTCTATCCAACTCGTCTGATAGCATACGCTGTTGGAAATAATATTGAGAGGGGGGGGGGGTGAACCAGTATTTATCAAATCAAACAACTTTTTCATTTCCATACTCAGTTCAGTATACGCTACGATCAGTTAAGGGAACTGCGTGTACACACAACGTGTCTAATGCAGTTAGCATATATCAAGTAAACTTATGATTCAGTTAATCCATAAATGTTGATCTTTAGTTAGTCATCAGAACTTTATTAACCATATGAATAGTAAATAGGTGCAGTAAAACAGAACAGATCATCACACACAAGAAGCACACATGAACACCATGATGTAAGGTGGAAACCCAATGTGGGTGAAAACCACCTGCTGCAATTCATCTCTATCTTCCTTTATAAGAAACTTATTTTTACAATATTTTTGTACTGGTGCAGCCTTATACCAGTACATAGGCTTCTACCTACAGAAGGTTACAACCTCCTCTCATTCTCCAGCTTCTCCTGGAAGGGAGAAACAACCCCCTTAGCTCTTGTACTAGTTGATCCTTTTACTAGTATGTAGGTGCCGACCTACTGAATGCTCCAACCTTCACTCATTTTCCAGCTACTACTGGAAGGGAGCTAAAACCCCTTAGCTCTTGTACTCGCTGATGTACAAGTATGTAGGTGCTGCCCTACAACCTTCTCTTTCTTGCTCTAGGTACCACGTTTCATAAATTTTTAGACTGGATACTCCTGAAGCACAACATCATAATCTAAAGGTCACGTTTCATCCAATTTTCATACTGGACCCATCAATGTCATTGAAGCAGACAATCAATCAACACTAGCATCATCAATCTCTAAATCACCCAATACTGAATCATTGAAACCCTATCAATGGACTGTAGTCACCAGAACATAGAGCAGAACACATAACTCTGCAACAATGTTCAGATCTAACTGTATCATCGAAATATCATGCATTAGAGTGCATACGCTACTTGGAAGAGCCAAACCAACATGTATACGCAACTTCACCAAAGCGAACCAGCGTATATGTCATTAATTACTTACTTATAACTTCGCTGCACTTCCTGACTTCGAACATACCCATATCAATACATATACAAGGATAATATGCGTGTTAGCAACCAGATCTGGTCCATCAGATCACATAAAGATAAGTCAATATGATCCTGATCCATTATTAGATCTCATCCATCAACATTGAAGCTAAACACAATCAACTAAACTGAATATGCATAATACTAACACTAGTGAATAGTTATCAGAACTCATCATTGAACTCTTTCGTTTTCAACATGATGTCCTTGTTTACAATCAGCTTGGTGTGTTCATAGATCGACAGAATTGTAGACACTCACTCAACTGTTGCTCTAGTTTCACTTATGTTAGTGTCCTTTGATCCCGCTCTCTTGGAGGCCATTGATCCTGAACTGCTAAGAGGCAGACGAACACTTATGAGATCTGGAGGCATAGGGACATGCATGGCAAGGACTCTGTCAGCTGAAACCAAAATAGATTGAGGAATGACATGCAACATACCTGGAGCTTGCTTGGAAAGGATTGCAAAATTTTTCTTGGGAGGCTGGGAGACTGGCTTCTAGAACTGCAAAAGGTAGTCTGGGCTATCTGGGGAGGTTGGCTTGTTGCTAGAATTGTGAAATGCGCAATCCAAGTTGGTTTGCTGGCTGCTGGAACTACACAATGTACAATTTCAGTTGGCAATGGTTGCAAGCTCGGTGATTGCATTGCGCAATTTTCTAGGCCAATAGTGACTATCCCTCAGAATTCCACAATGCAAAACTAGAGGACAGTCATTGGGCATAAATGCACATTTCTTGAGAGGAAGGCAGAGCCTTCCCTCTAAGGATTGAGCAATGTTGTCTTGGTGAGGCAGAGTTTGGGCCAAGGCTACCTAGATCTGCTAATGAGAAACTGAAAGAAAATGTGAATGTGAATGCATGGCGATTTTGAGTGAAAGTAGGAGTGAATGATCATGCATGCAAACTGTGAATTAAATATTCAAAAAATGGAACAAGTTACAACATGCATGTGGGTGAAGCAAGTCACCAAATAGTCGCCAAATCAACGATTGTTCATTCAAAACAATTTCATGCATGCGACAACAGTGAGATGCTAACGAAAAATGAAACAGTGCTAGCTCAAGGTAGTATGTATGTAAATGACAACAAGTGTTCATAAAAATCAAGCAAAAAACACTCACACAAGTGAAAACACAAAAAGCGACAGAATTGCTGCAATAGACAAGTTAAGAGGACTTACCCGTGAATAACTTAGTTGGATGCGTCGAAGACTCTTGGATTTGCTGTGGGATATCAGAGCTCCAAAATCAATGTGAATAAGTGAGCTCTGAAGCGTCACATAAATAAGTATGAGGCTCATGACGTGCATGCCACAAATGTAGGAAAAAGTGACACTTGGAGGAAATATTCTAAAACGATCTTTGCATGTAACCTCCAGCTGCTAAAAATAGCTCTCTAAAATCTAGGGATGTTTTTTGCATGTTTTTTTTTTCTATTCTAGGAAAAAAGAAACCCATGCGTGCAAGTCAAGTTTTCTTAGTCCCAGGTGGAACTGGTTAACTCAATGGCACATGCAACAACCTACTCAGCTGAGGGGAAAATTTGCACATTTCTGGGAGGGAGCTGGGGTGACTGCCCAGAAGGATTGCACAATTTTTGGGCTGAGCAATTGACTACTGCCTAGAATTACGTAATTCCTCGATTGAGCAGTCCTGTTGGGAGGAATTGCACAATTTTTTTAGTGAAGCTTAATAGGAAGATTTGCCCAATTCTAGAGCCCAACAGGTTGCTAGACATAATTGCACAATTTCTGGAGGGAAGGCTAGTTCCTCTCCATAATTGCACAATTTCTTGATAGAGCTGCTCAACCTGCAGATGGACCAAGTTTAAAGAAACAACCTGAGAGGGGGGTGCAACAAGCTCTCATGCAAAGGCTGGCAGTCTGCTAGAGAATCATTGAAGCTTGTGTACTTGACAAGGGAAGACATGCTACTGAGGAAGGTTGGGAGTAAGGCTCCAAAACGAAGACAAGGAAAAATTTTGGAGGGTGGTTGTAGCTCCTACAACACTTGGCGACACACTGGTAGAACTCTAGCTCTCCGAATGGACCTTATTTGTGAAAAGAAAATCTAACACCTCCGGAAGTATTGTTCAGTTCTTAGTTCGTCTTGGTTTTCACACTTGCTTGATTGTAAGATGTAGCATTTTCCAAGCTCTTAGTTGACTTACACACATTCCAAGCCAAGTAAAAAAAATTGTTTCGATTGGGGTTGAGGGGTATATGGGTGCACAAGTAGTATAGTCGTTAGAGTCTTAGTTTCATATCTGGGGTTGCTCCGTTGCCAGTAGGCCTGGATAGTACCCTGACAGAGTCACGTAGGAACACAAGCACGCTCCGCTACTAGCAAGCTTGGTCAGTACCGTGGCAGAGTTACTTGCATCACCACTCTATGCAGGAAGCCTTTCTCTTCTTTCGCCTTATTCATTTTTCATTTTTTTCATTTTTCATAACTGTGCATAACACTTATTCGAGGTGGAAGAGGGATCTCGACTTATTGAGAGCATAAGAGGTTATTCCTTCAAAGACATAGTTTATTATATACCTCTGACGTTCTTGTTAAGGTTTCCCCCCTCACCTTACTCTACTTGACTAAAATTACAAGGGTTAACCACAAAACAACCAACTAGAATAGGTGACACTAGTTAGTGCACCAACGTTGTGTTTTCACCAAGCTTCAATTCGAATAATACATATTTTCCATTGACGTATCATGGAACAAAAGTAACAATTTCTTCACACAAAGGAAAGATGACAGATAACCGAGTAGTGATAGCTGCACAAGGCCTCTTGTACTTTACCCAACTTGTTTGAAGAGTCGCGCATAGTTTCATACAAAACTAACCTACGAACAAAACAAGAAAACAAACAACAAAGCAAAGTAGAAGTAGAAGTAAATGCGAAAGCAAAGTGAGTAAACAAACATGCAAGCAGATAAACAAACATGCAAAGCAAGAAAGCAAACAAGCATGCAAGCAAACAACCTGAAATAAAACACTATTCCTACTCCTAAGCTAATGGTGCATGGGCCTAATCAAGTGAAGTGATATTTCTAATGCAACCACCAATGCATTGGTTGACCCATGTTGGTGAAGGCTTGGTCTGCGAGCAACTGATTGTGTGAACCAACAAACAATAAATATATAACAATGAGGACAAACACACTTCATGTTTAAAAGTGTCCACGTGACATAAGCGAGTGCAAGTACATGACATGTGGTCTGTGGACTTGTCATGGTGCTGTGTGACACTACGTGCAACTCTGAAGCATACACGTACTCTTGATTGTGACATGCAAGCAAAAAAAAGAAACAAAGACAACTTGTGTCATGCACATGTGCTTGCAATGTAATATTCCTCCAATGCATGAGCGATGGGATCATGCAGTTCGAGTGGAGGAAGCATGATATGTGTGTGATATTGATCTTCAATGCATACAAATGAGTGATAAGGAGCCTCGGGTGATTGAACAATTTCTTGATCGTAAGTGAAACCGACCTCTATAGAGGAGGGCCTAACATAACCATCAACTCGGGCTGAAGTACCTCGACAACCTGGAGTGTTTCAACTTCATTGTTAGATAGATCATCATAGATCGGTGGCTTTGAAAAACCAATTGCAATAGAATCATGATCATGATCAAATATGGGAGTAAATGGATCATGATAGCCATGATTAGAAAAATCAATGATTTCATCGACATCCTCATGATCTGATGAATCAAACAAAGGGGTAGATGATAAGTGGACAAATTCATGCTCTGTGTTTCTAGAAAAGGCATATGAAAAATCAAGTGGATTTTCAATGAATAACTTATCATCTCCATTGTCGGATGATGGAATGACATCTAGTGTGTCCTATGAGTGATCAATGATAGGGTGCATCCATGGATGAAGATACACATGTGAAATCATGGATGGCAGGTTCACTAAAGATGTCAAGAAGGAAGGGAGGGGGCTCGGATGGAAGGGAGTCATCCTTTGCTGAGTGTTGATGCTCAAGCTCCCACTCATATTATTCATGAATGACAACGCATGTTTATTGTGAAACACCATCTTTGTTATTGGCTTGTTCCTCATTCACAACAAGTGTAGAGTCTGGAATGGAAGAACACAAGACAATATCATCCAGAGGAACAACCGAGTGTGAAGACGGAGGTTATGGAACATAATGCATATGACAACTCAATGGAATCAAAACCAAATCCACGTGAAAATAATTGAAGTGATGTTGGGAGGATGTGACAGCCAAACAAATGTTTGTGCCTAATCTCTCGCATCACTTTGCAGTGATGGAGATGTTTGATGGGGGGGGGGGGGTGGAAAACCACTTGTGACAGTGACTATATCTATTTGTGATTATGCAACTCCATCACTAAATTATGCTGAGCGAGGCTTGGGGTCAAACTTCTTCTTGGGATGGATTGATTTGTTAAGACAATACTAGAATCTATCCCAAAGCTAGGGAAATTTCATCTGGCTTTTCAGAGCTTGAAACTGCAAATCACGGAAGTGATGCCAAAAATCCATATGCGATTAATGCAGAGCCTTCCATTGTTGTAATAGTTTGTGGTCAAGATGTTCTGGATCAAAACGATAGAAAATATCTTCAATAATATCACATAAGTGCTCAAGTGAATGCACACTATCAGCCATTAGGCCGCACAACCACAGATGTGGGGATTCATGAAGTGTGTATGCAAGCGAGAAACTAACCTATTCATTAGAACATCCATCTTCCTCGTCAAGCATGGCAAGGAAGTCATGTAAGAACACAAGCCAGGCCACTTCACCTTCACCATCATACGTGTATGTAGACAAGATATCAAAAAACTCCCTCGTGATGTGGATAGGTTTGACATGTGAAAAACATCATGGAGGGTTGAGAGTGAAAGACTCCATGATAGATGTGCAAAGGTTCAAAATAGGCTGAGAGGACACAACTTGTCATCTGACCCTCCTTCTAGTGCCAGAAATGTTGACGGTACTAGACCCACCAACATGTTAGGGGATCTCCCCGATAAGAAGTCCCAATTAGACCTCAGACCATTTGGTGTAGGAGTCCCAACAGTGGGTCATACAGTATTGCTTTGACCATGGTTTCACATAGAGACAAGCAAGATATCCCTGTTGGTAGCAAGGGCGTGACATATGTAGTAATTCAAGGAAGGTGCATGAGTGGTTCTAACACACGGAGGGTGAGGTGAGTACACCCCTTGGAAACCTGTGAAATCACGTAGTTAAGAAGGGAACACACGAGCAAAGATGCACCACAACATGGAAGGAAATTAAGCTATCAATCCAAAGTGATGGTTAAACCAACAACACATTTCAAAAAGATTCATACATACATGTACAAAAAATAACTACACATGCATGCGTAAGTAAACAGATACATATATGATTTAGAGTAAACAAGATAGTTGAAATACAATACGACTTATGCATGAAATATGATGACGCTATTATATTAACAAGTGTAAGTTCTAGTCATACAATACATCCATGTCCAACCACTATTTCTGACAGTGGAATGTTATTGTCACTGCCGCCTGCTCCTCCAAAGAGATATACTAGCTCTAAGCAGTGGAGAAGCCAAGGCTCATTACAATACTTTCCAAGCTTTCTCTAAGATGATCCTATTGGAAGCTTGGCTTACCAAAAGCCTCTACAATGAGTTATAAGGGACTATATATAGAAAAGGGTGGGGTGGCCCTTGACATTCCCCTTTGTGGCAGTTCATCTACCCTCATGACTCTTCATCTACTCTATGACTGTTACATCCAAGTATCGAAACTTGAACTTACACTTGACAAGACATTACATTACAATGCACATGTACCCATGTGAGACAAAATGGCTTGAGAAAGCCATGCAAGACATCACTATGAGTCAGACAGCTGTTGGAAGATGAGCTCTTCGACATCCTAATGGTGGTCGATGATAGCGAATTGATGCCAAGCTCGGTAGTCCATGATGGTGTCTGTGTACTCTAAGGTGACATCTTTCAGGAAACGAACTCTTGCCTCCATATCATTCGGGTACACTACTTGGTCTCTTCTGTCCAACTCATTTGATAGCATGTGCTTCATTGTCTTGAGTGCGGCTGGACCAACAACGCACTTTTGCATGGTGTCTGTATTGATTGACAAGTCTGGGCTAGTGGCTATGCACATCAGCTGGTCAAAGTACGAGTCAAGCTCTAGTCGGAAATTTGCCTTTGTCTTCACCTAGTTGAGTGTCCTAATAGATGGGATTGCATGTACGTGCATAATAACATCCATAATCTTGAATACATGTGCATGGGAATCCTGTAGACTAGTGATGAGCTACGGGATATCTTCATAGTTTCGGATCTGACTTCAGATGCGTGCATTCAACTCGACTGCTCTGGGCTTCATCATCTTAGGCAAGTGTAACGGGGCTACCTTGTATCTCATCGTCCATGTTTGCATGTAATTAATAGGAGCATGCCCATTCAACAAGATACGTGCTCTCCTAGCACATCGCTGTTGCTAACCTTTGAGATGGAAAACTGCCTTATGCATGGTACCAAACTTGAAATACAATGACTGCATGACTGTTTTAAGGGACAATACTTCATCCAGTATTGCCTTCTTCACTTCTTCTTGGGTGGATGATGTAAGCAGTTCTCCTCCGTTCTTGGCCATTTGTAGCTCCTTAGCCATTCGCTCGTTCTCAACTATCAGGAAGCGAACACTCTAGCTAATGGCTTCGACATATGCCCTGGTAGCATCGGAAAATGCTGCTAGATGTTTGCGCATGTCAGACACGATCATTGATTCCTGAAACTGCGGAGGAGATGTATGATCCTCTAGAGTCAACACTTTGCAAGATTTCACAACTCTATGTTGAGACTCGTTGAATGAGAAGTTGTGCATCCCTCCTTCCGGTTAATCTCCAAGGATCTCAGTGTCTCCTTGGTTTGTTGGGAATTTCTCTTCTTCTGGATGCAGTGAAGCTCGTGGGTCAACCTCTTGATGGTGAGGCATGAGGTTGATGTCTTTCTCTAACTCTTATTGCTCCATATCCGTATCCATTCGTTCAAGTGCTTTCTCTATCTCCTGATCGAAGTCCTGCTCCTGCAATGGTTCACCGTGTCTGCTTGATTCCAGTTGTTTTGATGAGTCTAATACCTGTACAGATGCAATTTCATATGTCTGTAGAAGTTTTTCACCCCCTGCTATACCTATTCTTTTTGCGCTTCCTTCTCCTATTTGTGCAACTCCTGTTCCTTCCGGAGTTGCTCCTTCTACTCATGCAACTCCTTCTTTGTTTCCTCCATTCTTCATTTCTCTCTCTGCCTTTGCACGTTTCTCTTGTCACGTTGTTGCCTCTTTGCCTCTATTTCAAAAGTTGCTTTCTGCACAAGTGGGCCTGCTCGAAACTTGCAATTTTGCTCTTCTTCCATGTTGTTGACAATCTTCCTCTTGCCCTTGTCACACACTAGTATGCTTACCTTTTCTACTGCTACTTTTGGTGCTCTCCGGCATGCCGCATCACACTGCTTGACTATCCATTCAATAACGAGGCCAATCAATTCATTGATTCTAGAGGAGTTGTAACAATATCTCCATGGGTATTCCACTGCCCAATTACATGCCCAGTGGATCCAGTTAAATTGTACTCTCGTGTAATGGTATTTCACAAGAGACTGCAAGTCATATAGATTGTAACTTCGAGCATAAAATGGATATTTCTTTATCTATCCTACTTTGACATACACATGCTTGAAAGTCTGTATCTCGTAAAACCCAATCCACAATAGAAGAGCAGGCCAAGGTGCCTTCTTCTTCCGATGCAACCTAGCTGATAACCCTGCAAATATGTGATATTCTACTTCCTGCATGACGAGTTTTTCCAAGGAAAAATTTGGTAGAACATGCAGAGGCTTCTCTGTGCTATACATCCATATGAAGGTGCCAGACTGTGAGGCATGCAATCAGCTATGTAGATCAATGCCTCCATTGCTGCCTTCAAGATGCAGGGTGGATCTTGTTCGAATATCATCTTGAAAAATGGGGTGACAAAATGATCGGAAAATTGTGTGATAACTCCTCTGAAGCTGCATTCGGACAACGTCTTACAATAAGTGTTCACAAAGGTCTTCACTAGTGTCCATGCCTACTTCAAGACTTGGAACTCCTGATAGGAACATATTGAATCCAAGATGTAAGTGAACATGTATATTTTTTCTCGCATACCTTTGGGTGGCTCTTGAGCCTTGTTACTTGTTCCTTCAGCTGGTGAGCCAATATGTCGGACCAGTTGCATGCTTTACTTTCTCTGGCTAGTTGGTCCAACATGATCACCCAAATATGTATGAATGTTTCTATGATTTCTTGGCCACACAAACGAAATGAAAAGATGACCAAGTATTGATAAGTATTCCACAGTATCTTCGTCTTGTAGACCTGGTTGGGTGTCATCTTAAATTTAGCCAGCTCCTTCACCCAGTCCTTCAAGATACTTCTGGAGTTGGCATTGCTGCTGGGTATGCTGAAGGGTGTTTCCATGGTGATCACAGGCTTCGACATCTGATACATCTCTTCATAATCGTGTGCCTTGAAGGTAGCAATATCCATCCTACCGACACTGCTCAATGTCATCATCTCAGGATCAGTGTGCGAGACAATCCAATGTATCATGTACGCGCATGGGAGCATAGGATACCTGTACGCAATCCAGTACAAGTCAGAGTTGTGGATGTTCACATAGACTTGGCGGTCTTCGAGGTCTTCCCCAAATGTGCCTGCAAATGCATCATTGAACTCTTTCCATTTCAGCGTGATGTCCTTGTTTACAATCAGTTTGGTGTGTTCATAGATCGACAAACTTGTAGACACTCACTCAACTGTTGCTCTAGTTTCACTTCTGTTAGTGTCCTTTGATCCTACTCTCTTGGAGGCCATTGATCCTGAACTGCTAAGAGGCAGACGAACACCTATGGGATCTGGAGGCATAGGGACATGCATGGCAAGGACTCTGTCAGCTGAAACCAAAATAGATTGAGGAATGGCATGCAACATACCTGGAGATTTCTTGGAAAGGATTACACAATTTTTCCTGGGAGGCTAGGAGATTGGCTTCTAGAATTGCAAAAGGTAGTCTGGGCTATCTGGGGAGGCTGGCTTGTTGCTAGAATTGTGCAATGCACAATCCAGGCTGGTTTGTTGGCTGCTGGAACTACACAATGTGCAATTTCAGCTAGCAATGGTTGCAGGCCCGGTGATTGCATTGCGCAATTTTCTAGGCCAATAGTGACTGTCCCTCAGAATTGCACAATGCAAGACTAGAGGACAGTCATTGGGCATAAATGCACATTTCTTGAGAGGAAGGCAGAGCCTTCCCTCTAAGGATTGCGCAATGCTGTCTTGGTGAGGCAGAGTTTGGGCCAAGGCTACTCAGACCTGCCAATGGGAAATTGAAAGCAAATGTGAATGTGAATGCATGGTGATTCTGAGTGAACACAGGAGTGAGTGATCGTGCATGCAAATATTGAATTAAATATTCAAAAAATGGAATAACATGCATGTGGGTGAAGCAAGTCGCCAAATCAAGGACTGTTCATTCAAAACAATTTCATGCATGTGACAACTGTGAGATGCTAAAAAATAATGAAATGGTGCTAGTACAAGCTAGTATGTATGTAAACAACAAATTTTTTTCATATAAATCAAGCAAAAAACACTCACACAAGTGAAAACAAAAAAAGCGACAGAAATGCTACAATAGACAAGATAAGAGGACTTACCCGTGAATAACTTAGTTGGATGTGTCAAAGACACCTGGATTTACTGTGGGATGTCAGAGCTCCAAGATCAATGTGAATAAGTGAGCTCTGAAGCGTTGAATAAATTAGTTTGAGGCTCGTGATGTACATGCCAAAAATCTAGGAAAAAGCGACACTTGGAGAAAAGATTCTAAAACGATCTTTGCATGTAACATCCAACTGCTAAAAATAGCTCCGAAAAATCTAGGGATGCTTTTTTCATGTTTCTTTTTTCTGTTCCGGGAAAAAGAAACCCATGCATGCAAGTCAAGTTTTCTCAGTCCTGGGTGGAATCGGTTAACTCAATGGCACATGCAACAACCTACTCAGCTGAGGGGAAAATTTGGGCATTTCTGGGAGGGAGCTGGGATGACTGCCCAGAAGGATTGCACAATTTATAGGCTGAGCAATTGACTACTACCTAGAATTGTGCAATTCCTGGGTTGAGCAGTCTTGCTGAGAGGAATTGCGTAGTTTTTCAGTGAAGCTTGACAAGAAGATTTGTGCAATTGTGGAGCCTAGTAGGTTGCTAGACATAATTGCGTAATTTTTGGAAGGAAGGTTGGTTCCCCTCCATAATTGCACAATTTCTTGATAGAGCTGCTCAGCCTACAGCTAGACCAAGTTCGGAGAAACAATCTGAGAGGGGGGTGTAACAAGCTCTCATGCACAGGCTAGCAATCTGCTAGAGAATCACTGAACCTTGTGTACTTGACAAGGCAATACATGCTGCTGAGGAAGGTTGGTAGGGAGGTTCCAAAACGAAGCTAAGGAAAAATTTTGGAGGGTGGTTGTAGCTGCTACAACACTTGGCGACACACTGGTAGAACTCCAACTCTCTAAATGGACCTTATTCATGAAAAGAAAATCTAACACCTCTAGAAGTATTGTTCAGTTCTTAGTTCGTCTTGGTTTTCATACTTGCTTGATAGTAAGATGTAGCATATGCCAAGATATTGGTCGATTGACACACATTCCAAGCCAATTCAAAAAAATAGTTTCGATTGGGGTTGAGGGGTATATGGGTGCACAAGTAGTATAGTCGTTAGAGTCTTAGTTTCATATCTTGTGTTGCTCCATTGCCAGTAGGCCTGGACAGTACTCCGATGGAGTCACACAGGAACACAAGCATCGCTTTGCTGTCAGTGAGCCTGGTTAGTACCTTGGTGGAGTTACTTGCATCACCTCTCTGTACAGGAAGCCTTTCTCTTCTTTCACCTTATTCATTTTTCATTTTTCATAACTTTTCATAATACTTTTTCATTTCAGAGGAAAGAGAGGGATCTCGACTTATTGAGACCATAAGAGGTTGTTCCTTCAGAGAAGTAGTTTATTATATAGCTCTGACGTGATTTTTAAGGTTTGCCCCCTCACTTGACTCTACTTGACTGAGCTGACAAGGGTTAACCACAAAAAAACTGACTAGAGTAAGTGACACTAGTTAGCGTGTAAGCGTTGTGTTGTCACCAAGGTTCAATTCAAATAGTACATATTTTCCATCGACGTATCATGGAACAAAAGTAGTAATTTATTCACACAAAGGCAAGATGACAGATAACTGGGTAGTGATAGCTACAAAAGGTCTCTTGTACTTTACCCAAATTGTTTGAAGAGTCATGCACAGTTTCATACGAAACTAACCTACAAACAAAACATGAAAACAAAAAACAAAGAAAAGTAGAAGCATAAGTAAACGCAAAAGCAAAGTGAGTAAACAAACACACAAGCAGACAAACAAACATGCAAAGCAAGAAAGCAAACATGCATGCAAGCAAACAACTTGAAAGAAAAAACTATTTATACTCCTAAGCTAACGGTGCATAGGTCTGATAAAGTGAAATGATATTTCCAATGCAACCACTGACGCATTGGTTGACCCATGTTGGTGAAGGCTTGGCCTGAAAGAAACCTAGTTGTGTGAACCAGCAAACGAGAAAGATATAACAATGAAGACAAACACACTTCATGTTTAAAAGTGTCCATGTGATATAAGCGAGTGAAAGTACATGACTTGTGGTTTGTGGACTTGTCACGGCGCTATGCAACACTGCGTGCAACTGTGAAGCATACACATACTCTTGATTGTGACATGCAAGCAAACAAAAGAAACAAAGACAATTTGCGTCATGCACGTGTGCTTGTAATGTAAGATTCCTCCAATGCATGAGCGATGGGATCGTGCAGTTCAAGTGGAGGAAACATGATCTATGTGTGAGATTGATCTTCAATGCATACAGATGAGTGATGAGGAGCCTCGGGTGATTGAACAATTTCCTGATCGTAAGTGAAACCGACCTCCGTAGAGCATGGGCTTGACATAACCATCAGCTCGGGTTGAAGTACCTCGATAGCCTGGAGTTTTTCAACTTCATCGTCAGATAGATCATCATAAATTGGTGGCTTCGAAAAATCAACTACAATAGAATCATGATCATGATCGAATATGGGACTAAATGGATCACGATAGCCATGATTAGAAAAATCAATGATTTCATCGGCATCCTCATGATCTGATGAATCAAACAGAGGGGTAGATGATAAGCGAACAAATTCATCCTCTATGTTTCCGGAAAAGGCATATGAAAAATGAAGTGGATTTTCAATGAATAACTTATCCTCTCCATTGTCGGATGATGAAATGACATCTGATGTGTCCTGTGAGTGATCAACAATGGGTGCATCCATGGATGAAGATACACATGTGAAATCATGGATGGAAGCTTCACCAAAGATGTCAAGAAGGAACAGAGGGGGCTTATACGGAAGGGAGTCATCCTTTGCCGAGTGTTGATGCTCAAGCTCCCACTCATATTCTTCATGAATGACAACACATGTTGGTTGTGAAACACCAACTTCATAAGTGGCTTGTTCCTCATTCACAACAAGTGTAGAGTCCGGAGTGGAAGAACACAAGACAGTATCATCCGGAGGAACAATCGAGTGTGAAGACAAAGGTTGTGGAACATAATGCATATGAAAACTTGGTGGAATCGAAACCAAATCCACTCGAAAATTAAGCGAAGTGATGTTGGGAGGATGCGACAGCAGAACAAATGTGTGTGCCTAATCTCACGCATCACTCTGTAGTGGTGGAGATGTTTGATGAGGGGAGGGCAGACAGTCACTTGTGACAGTGACCGTATCTGTCTGTGATTGCGCAACTCCATCACTGAAGTACGCTGAGCGAGGCTTGGGCTCAAAATTCTTCTTGGGATGGATTGATTTGTTAATACAATACTTGAATCTATACCAAAGATAGGGAAATTTCATTTAGCATTTTAGAGCTTGAAATTGAAAATCATGGAAGCACTGCCAAAAATCCATAGGCGATTAATGCGGAGCCTTCCATATTTGTAGTAGTTTGTGGTCAAGATGTTCTGGATCAAAATGATAGAAAATATCTTCAATAATATCACATAAGTGCTCAAGTGAGTGCATGCTATCAGCCATTAGGTTGCACAACCATCGATGTGGGGATTCACGAAGTGTGTATGCAAGCAACAAATTGGCCTGTTCATCAGAACATCCATCTTCCTCGTCAAGCATGGCAAGGAAGTCATGTAAGAACACAAGCCATACCACTTTGCCTTCACCATCATACGTGTATGTAGACAAGAGATAAAAAAACTCCCTCGTGATGTGGATAGGTTCGGCATGTGAAAAACATCGTGAAGGGTTGAGAGTGAAAGAGTCCATGATAGATATGCAAAGTTTCGAAACAGGATGAGAGGACACAACTTTTCATCTAGCCCTCCTTCTAGTGCCAGAAATGTTGATGGTGATGGATCCACCAACATGTCAGGGATCTCCCTGGTAAGAAGTCCCAAATAGACCTCAGACCGTTTGGTGTAGGAGTCCTAGCAGTGGATCGTACAGTATCGCCTTGACCGCAGTTTCGTACAGAGGAAAGTAAGATATCACTGTTGGTATCAAGGTTGTGACATATGTAGTAAGTCAAGGAAGGTGCATGAGTGGTTCTAACACACAGAGGGTGAGGTGAGTGCGCCCCTTGGAAACTTGTGAAATCACACAGTTAAGAAGGGAACACACGAGCAAAGATGCACCATGACATGGAAGGCAAGTAAGATAGCAATCTAAAATGATGGTTAAACCAACAACACATTTCGTAAAGATTCATACATACATGTACAAAAAATGGCTACACATGCATGCATAAGTAGACAGATACATATATCATTTAGAGTAAACAAGATAGCTGAAATACAATACAACATATGTATGAAACGTGCTCACTCTATTATATTAAGAAGTGTAAGTTCCAGTCATAAAATACATCCATGTCCAACCCCTAGTTCCAACAGTGGAACATTACAGTCAATACTGCCTGCTCCTCCAAAGAGATATACTAGCTCTGCCTAGTGGAGAAGCCAAGGCTCCTTACAATGCTGTCCAAGCTTTCTCTAAGATACTCCTATTTGATGCTTGGCTGAAAAAAAGCCTCTACAATGAGTTATGAGGGACTATATATAGAAAAGGGTGGGGTGGCCCTTGACATTCCCCTTTGTGACAATTCATCTACCCTCATGACTCTTCATCTACTCTATGGCTGTTACGTCCAACCATCAACACTTGAACTTATACTTCACAAGATGTTACGTTACAATGCACATTTACCCATGTGAGACAAAATGGCTTGACAAGCCATTCAAGACATCACTATGACTCGGACAACCGTTGGAAGACCAGCTCTTTGACATTCTCAGGTTGGTTGATAGTAGCAAACTGATGCCAAGCTCGGTAGTCTGTGATGGTGTCTGTGTACTCTAAGGTGACATCTTTCTGGAAACGAACTCTTGCCTCCATAGCATCCGAGTACACTGCTCGGGCTCCTCTGTCCAACTCGTCTGATAGCATGCGCATCATTGTCATGAGTGCAGCTGGACCACCAACACACTTGTGCATGGTGTCTACACTGATTGACAAGTCTGAGCTGGTGGCTCTCGCATCAACTCATCAAAGTACGAGTCAAGCTCTAGTCAGACCTATGCCTTTTTCTTCACCTGGGTGAGTGTACCAATAGATAGGATCGCATGTGCACACATAATAACATCCATACTCTTGAATACATGTGCATGGGAAGCTTGTAGACTAGTGATGAGATGCATGAGATATTCATAGTTCCGGACTTGACTTTGGATGTGTGCCTTCAGCTCGACTACTATGAGCTTCATCATCTTAGGCAAGTGCAATGGGGCTCCCTTGTATCTCATCATCCATGTTTACATGCAATCAACAAAAGCATGCACGTTCGATAAGATACATGCTCTCCTAGCACATCGATGCTGCCAACTGTTGAGATGGACAACTGTCTTATGCATGCTACAAAACTTGGAATACAATGCCCACATGACTTTGTCAAGGGACAATACTTCATCTAGTATTGCCTTCTTCAATTCTACTCGGGAGGATGCTGTAACCAATTCTCCTCCTTGCTTGGCTGTATGTAGCTCCTTAGCTATTCTCCTGTTCTTAGCTATCAGGAAGTGAACACTCGAGCTAGTGGCTTCGGCATATGCCCTGGTACCATCGCCCAATATTATTGGATGTTTTCACACGTCAAACATGATCACTCATTCCTCAAACTATGCAGGAGATGTATGATCCTCCGAAGTCGACACTCTGTGATATTTCACATCTCTATGTTGAGACTCATTGAATGAGATGTTGTGCATCCCTCCTTCTAGCTGATCTCCAAGGATCTCAGTGTCTCATCGGTTGCTTGCGACTTGATCCTCTTCTAGATGCAGTGAATTTGGTGGGTTGAACTCTTGATGGTGAGGCATGAGGTCGATGTCTTTCTCTGACTCCTGTTGCTCCATATCCATATCCATTTGTTCAAGTGCTTGCTCTATCTCCTGAGCGAAGTCCTGGTCCTGCAATGGTTCACCCTGTTTGCTTGATGCCACATGTTCTAATGAGTCTACTACCTGTACGGGTGCAATTTCATCTGTTTGTACAAGTTACACCCCCTACTATACCTATTCCTTCTATGCTTCCTTCTCTTGTCCGCGCAACTCCTGTTCCTTCCAGAGTTTCTCCTTCAACTCATGCAAATCCTTCTCCGTTTCCTTCATTCTTCATTTCTCTCTCTCCCTTTGCATGTTTCTCTTGTCGCGCTATTGCCTTTTTACCTCTATTTCCAAAGCTGCTTTCTGCAAAAGTGCGTCTACTTGGAACTTGCAGATTTTCTCTTCCTCCATGCTGTCGACAATCTTCCTCTTGCCCTTGTCGCACACTAGTATGTTTACCTCTGTTGCTGCTACTTCTGGTGCTCTCTGGGATGCTGCTTCATGTTGCTTCGCTATCAACTCCACAACGAGGCCGACTAGTTCATGAGTCTGGAGGATTTGTAACAATATCTCCATGGGTCTTCCTTCGCCCAATGACATGCCCCTTTGATCCAGTTAATTTGCACTCTTGTGCAGTGGTCTTTCACAAGAATATGTGTGTCATACGGATTGTAATTTCGGGCATCGAATGGATATTTATTCATCTGTTCTGCTTCGACATCCACATACTTGAAAGTCCATATCTCTTAGAATCTGATCCACAACGGAAGAGTGAGCCAAGGTGCCTTCTTCTTCTGATGTAGCCTAGCTGATAACCCTGCCAAGATGTGATATGATACTTCCTGCATGACGAGTTTTTTCCAAGGCAAACTTTGGTAGAACATGCAGAGGCTTATCTGGGTTGTACATTCGTATGAAGGTGCCGGACGATGAGGAATACTAGTAAGCTATGTCGATCAGTGCCTCCATTGCTACCTTCGAGATGTAGGGTGGATCTTGTTCAAATATCATCTTGTAAACCGGGATAACAAAATAATTGGACAACTGTGTGATGACTCCTCTGACGCTACATTAAGACAATGTCTTACAATAAGTGTTCACAGAGGTCTCCACCGGTTCCCATGCCCACTTCAAGCCCGAAAACTCCTGATGGGCACAAATTACATCCAAGATGTAAGCAAATATGTAGATTTTTGATTGCATGCCTTTGGGCAGCTATCGAGCCCTTGTTTCTTGTTCCTTCAGCTGGTGAGCCAACATGTCAAACCAGTTGCATGCTTTGCCTTCTCTGGCAAGTTGGTCCAACGTGATCACCCAACTCTGTGGGAAGGTTTCCATGCTTTCTTGGCCATACACATAACATGAAAAGATGACCAAGTATTGATACATTTTTTGCAGTATGTTCATCTTGTAGACTTGGTTGGGTGTCATCCTGAATTTAGAGGCTTCTTCACCCAGTTCTTCAAGATATCTCTAGAGTTGGCATCACTGTTGGGTATGTTGAAGGGTGTCTCCATGGTGATCACAGGCTTTGACATCTGATACATCTCATCATAATTTTGTGCCCTGAAGGTAGAAAACTCTGTCCTGATGACACTGCTCAATGTCATCGTCTCAGGATCAGTGTGAAAGATGATCCAATGTATCATGTTCGTGCATGGGAGCACGAGATACCTACATGCAATCCGGTACAAGCCAGACTTGTGGATGTTCACATAGACTTGTCGGTCTTTGAGGTCTTCCCCAAATGTGCCTGCAAATGCATCATTGACCTCTTTCCATTTCAGCTTTATTTCCTTTTCTACAATCATCTTGGTGTGTTCATAGATCGGTAGACTTGTAGACACTCTCTCAACTACTGCTCCAGTTACACTTCTGTTAGTATCCTATGATCCTGCTCTTTTGGAGGCCATTGATCTTGAATTGCTAAGAGGTGGATGAACACTTGCTATATCTAGAGACATAGTGACATGCATGGTAAGAAATCTGTCAGTTGAAACCAAAGCAATTTAAGGAACGACATGCAACATACCTGGGATTGTTTGGCCAAGGATTGCATAATTTCTCCTGGGAGGCTGGGAGACTGGCTTCCAGAACTGCGCAAAAGGTAATCTAGGCTATCTGGGGAGGCTGGATGGCTGCTGGTTGCTGGAAATGTGCAATGTGCAATTTCAGCTGGAAATGGTTGCAGGCCCAGTGACTGCATTGCGCAATTTTTTGGGCCAACAGTCACTATCCCTCAAAATTACATAATGAAATACTAGAGGATAGCCACTAGGAAGAAATGTGCATTTCCTGAGTTGAAGATAGTGCCTTCCCTCTCAGGATTACACAATGCTATCTTGGTGAGGTAGCGTCTGGGCCAAGGCTGCCCAAATCCATCGATGGGAAACTGAAGGAAAATGTGAATGTGAATGTATGTTGATTCTAACTGAAAGTAGGAGTGAATGATCGTGCATGCAAACAACGAATGACAAATTAAAAAAAAGGAACAACATGCATGTGGGTGAAGCAAGTCGCTGAATCAGCGACTGTTCGTGCAAAATAGTTTCATGCATGTGACATCAGTGATATGCTAATGAAAAATGAAATGATGCTAGTACAAGCTAGTATACATGTAAGCGAAATCAAGCGTTCATATAAATCAAGCAAACAACACTCGCACAAGCGAAAACACAAAAAGCGAAAAAAATGCTGCAAAAGACAAGTTAAGAGTACTTATCCGTGAATAGCTGAGTTGGATGTGTCGAAGACGCCTAGATGTGTTGTGGTATGTCAGAGCTCCAAGATCGATGTGAATAAGTGAGCTTTGAAGCGTTGAGTAAATAAGTTTGAGGCTCATGACGCACATGGCACAAATCTAGGAAAAAGCAACAGTTGGAGGAAAGATTCTAAAACGATCTTTGCATGTAACCTCCAGCTGCTAAATATAGCTCCCTAAAATCTAGGGATGATTTTTGCATGTTTCTTTTTTCTATTTCGGGCAAAAGCAACCCATGCATGCAAGTCAAGTTATCGGTCAACTCAATGGCACATGCAACAACCTGCTCAGCTGAAGGGAAAATTTTCACATTTCTGGGAGTGAGATGGGCTGACTGCCCAGAAGGATTGCTCAATTTCTTGGCTAAGAAATTGACTACTACGCAGAATTGCGCAATTCCTGGGTTGAGTAGTCCTACTGGGAGGAATTGTGCAGTTTTTTTAGTGAAGCTTGAGAGGCATATTTGTGCAATTCTGGAGCCGAGAAGGCTCAGCCTATAGCTGGACCAAGTCTAGAGAAGCAACCTGTGAGGGGGGTGCAACAAGCTCTCATGCATATGTTGGCAGTCTGCTAGAGAATTACTAAAGCTTGTGCACTTGACAAGGCAAGACATCTTGCTGAGGAAGGTTTGTAGGGAGGCTCCAAAACGAAGCTAAGGAAAAAATTTAGAGGGTGGTTGTAGCTACTACAACCCCATCATTGAATGAATGAGCTTCCTTCCCTTCAACATTCTCCAAAAATTCGTCCGTAAATGGTGTTGGAAATGGGTCATGAACACATGCATCATTGAGCTTCCTAAGGTCTACGCATATTCTGATTTCACCCTGCTGCTTCTTCTCTTGAACTACCATAGGGCTCACCCAATCGGATTCTTCTATTGGCTCAATAATTCCCGCTTCTCGCATTTTATCTAGCTCTTTGCGCACCTTTTCCTTATACTTCGGATTCGGTTGGTAGGGTCTCTATTTTACGGGCTTCACATCAGGCTTTAAAGTGATCTTCATCACGCCCAGATTCCCTACTATTCCCTTATAGTTCGAGAACTTGGTAGGAAACAAGTCCCAGTATTCGCACAATAGCTCCGCAACTTTATCAATTGTATCTTCATCCCAATAATCTCCTATCTTTCAAAAATTAGGTTGTGCATTGGATTCATTATTTACTTTCTTGGTATTCAAAGGTTTTGATATATCAGGGTTCTTTGCTTTAGGTCCTTTAACCTCGTGCTATCCTTCGACCTCTGGAATATTGATTTTTCGTGGATGATCTTCTTCTTCTTCAACAATCACATTGTAGCACTCTAGTGCATGGAGCAACTGTATAATCCATTTCGGTCTAACCCATTCTACCAGCTCTTCAAGTGTTCTAAAGATAGCTCGAATCCATCCTCAAAGCTGAAAGTTAATAAGAATCTCTTCCTCAAGATGTCCCATTCGACCATCCCATGGTGTAGCTTTGTTTCCAAATACCAATTCATGGGAATAATATCTAAGGTGTGATAAAAAATGTGCACCCATCCCTATTGTGGCTCTTCATCCCATGCTTTAGTCCATTGCGCCAAGTGTTCATGTGGATCATCCTTTCCACTATATTTCTCAGTCATCCAAGTATTAATGTATCCAAACCTGAGCTTCATCATTCACTTGTATTCCTTCCAGTCAACGAAGCTTTCCTTATGCACACCCCACCAACGAGCAAGCGTAGTGCCAGTGCCAATTCAAGTGCCTGGAATCAATGTTCCTTGGGCACCTCCTTTTCAAACTCATCCAAAAAGAGATTAACATCATTTAAGCCATCATAATGTGGGAATTTTCTTACCTCTTCTGAGATGCACTGCAACGATTTTGTCATCATATTGAAATGTAGCATAGAGACTTCATGCAACCTATTATGTAAGTGTTCGAGCTCTTCATCTGAGTATGAAGTATAAGAGTGGTCCCTATCCCACCTGATCCACCCCATCTACAGTGGGATTGATCTAATCTTTATCGTGCACAATAATCTTGTAGATTTGATCCAAATTATCGTCCTCCTCATAGTCACAGACTGTTCAATGTACCACATTCCTTCAGCGCGATCTAGTAGCATAATAACCCTAAGCACCTTCCTTTCAAATGCCATCCTATGCTTCTTCAAATTAATCACTGCATCCATGTTCAAGGCCCACTCAATCCCTAGTAACGTAGGGTAAGGATTGTTGTCATCCACTATTTCAATTACCTCAAAGTCAGCCAACGCACTTGCTCCTTCAATGTCCACTGTTACCCCAGATAGACGCCCCATACGAATGATCTTCACAAAGAAGGATCCACATCTTGCACTTCACTATTTGTAGCTGATTTTTCTCAACTCTCAGATGTAGAAGCTTCAATGAAATTCTTCTTGGCCTCTATAAAATTTTCTTTAGCCTAGTTGAGGTCAAACCTGACTTCCTTTTAAGCAGCCTTCTGCACCCATCCTTTGGTCTCTTGCTGATTTCCTTTATTTTCTGTTGTGGCCATACCACTATGCGTTACGATATTGATGCTATGATATTCTTCATGAGGCTCCACCCTCATAATATGGATGTTCTGCGTAGATACTTGCGTCTTTTTCTCTTGCACCTTGGCAATCAGCACTGGGAAGTCTTCTATCACATGATCAAACTATCTACAATATTGACAAGATGGATGCATTGGGTTCTGACAGTTGCATGCAAAATGTCCAACTTAACTACAGCTATAAAAAATAACTTTTCCACGACCTCTGCCAACCCCTCCTCCTCTTCCTCTTCCACAACCTTGGAATACTCCACACATTGCACCCACACCCTGATACTAAGGCTGATTTTTTTCCTACATTCAATATGTAGGGGTCCTTTCCATCATTAATTCATAGCTTTAGTAGTTTCGTTTGTCATGTTCAACTGAATTACAAAAGGTACAAAATGATTGAGAACTTCTACAAGGGATGACAATTATCAGTTGAATTCTCCCCAACGATTTGACAGATAACACACCATAATGGTACTCGCGTGCTTGGTCTCGTTATAGTTTCAGGCTTCAAAGGCACAAGACCTCCTCCAATCAGTTAATTGTAATACACAGGGCAATGATCCTTATCGTGTCCCTTGTCCTTGCATTTTATACACCAGACTTCAATGCACACCTCCGGTTGGGCTTCCTTTCTTGGTTTCAAGCTTTGTAACTCCATGTGTAGACTTGTAAGCTATGATGGAATATGTTGTACTCCAATGTTCATATCTTGTACTGGCGAGGCTTATAATTTCATCGTGATTTGCATAGCCTCTACTTGCGTTCCTATCTTCCACTGCAATAAGTGTAACCTTAGGTGAGGCAACAATGAAGCAATGTACCGGTCTCTGTGTTGATCATCCATGATGTTCATATTATCCTGCCAAATCAGGCATTTTAGCTTTTGATCAAAATCCTATGAGAATTCATTTACCCTTTGCTGTATCTCCTTAAACTCTGTGATAAACTATGCCTGAGGCTTAGGCTTCTTAAACTCATTTTTCAACACTTGCTAAGTCTCTACAAACATCATGCTAGGTTTGTCTTGATAGAACTTGATATACCAAGTCAACGACCTATCTTGCAAAACTATGGCCAGTTGTGCTTTCTTTAGGTTATCATCAGCAATCTACTACAATGTCCATACAAAATTTGCAATGAACCATAATTGTTTGGGGTCTTTTCTCCCTACCCATTTGAAGATCGACATCTTCATTATGTTTGCCATGTTGAATGGTGGAGGTGGAGGTGGAGGTGAAGGTGTCGGTGTATGCGGCAGAGGTGGAGGTGGAGGTAAGGTGGAGGTGTAGGTGTATGCAGTGGAGGTGGAGGTGAAGGTGGAGTGGATAGATGAGGTATCCTCGAGATACCCTGACTTACAAAGTGTAGCGCAATCCGTGGTGTATTTAGAATAGTTCCTTCACCATCACTTGAAGAGGATCCTAATAGGAGAGTATATTAAGAGTGTGATTCTCTGTTCCTTCTGAAAGGTTTTCTGCTTCGCTTAGTCCCAAACATCAAGGTAATGGCATAACCTATTTTTCACATAATAACATCTTAATCCAAGCCTTCAGAGATTTTAAATACTTATCTCGCGGTCCCTTGAAGAGCCTGTGCTCTACTTCGCTATAACTGATAGTCGTATCAATCATGAGCTCAGTGACGAACCCTCATATGATATGATCAATCCATTGATCAACAACCTGCTCGATGTTATTTTTTGAAGCTTCCAAGTGCTTCACCAGATCTAGAGTCCACACAATAGGGCCGTTAAGTCTCTACATACCCTGACTATCCACTAACCTAGACATCAACTCATGCAATTCGCAGGGGAAGAAATAGAAAAAGGCTTCGGTTTCATTTGTGTATAGGTATCTATTCAACCACTATTCCTTGGACAACTACGGGTTTCTGTTCTCCTGAGCTGCAAACGTGTGCTCCTTCCGATCAAGCTACTTTTAGATTTCTTTCTTAGTAGGGAACTAATTATTCGACATCACACATTACTCAGATAGATCCCGGTCCCGACAATGATACCATTTGTTGGCTTGATGGGGCCTAATCTAGGTTCAACTTTAACTATGCTAACCAAAAAAACTCTAACTACTGGCCCTTTCAGAAAAAACTTGCGTAGCGCAGGCTGGAGTCTCACCTGAAGCAGTATTAGGGGATGCTACAACCATGTTTCTACATCTAGAGGCCTATGTGATGGTTTCCTGATACCCTTTCCACTTAGATACCTGCAACTCTATCTAAATGACCTTCATATCTTCACGAGAGTACTTAACTATACTTATCATGCATAAATATTATAGATCTACCAATTCCACATAGTAAATAAGCATTAATTCATATTAAACAGATTACAGAGTGAAGATATGTAAACTTAGCAGAAGTGAATAAAACAACACAGATGCATCATTTTCGGCCCAAAATAGTATTTATTAAGTATAAGAGTTCAGATACAGACTCTTTATCCCTGCGCACTCAGCTGCAGGGGCCCACGCACTCAACTTGCAGACTTACCAAGGTCTCTGCGCACTCAGTTGCAGGAGCCTTTGCCTTTCGCCTAAGTACATGAAACAGACCTTTCCTGCCTTAGCACCTTGTCCTTACAATGATTCTTCACTACAAATTATTCTTAGACTCGCTATGACTCAACTTTATATAGCATTTTCTTTTCAATACCATGGTTCACATACCATGAGCAGGTCTCAAAAAAACTCTATCACCTACCCAACTAAGGGACTAAATCCCCTTTGACTTCTACTAGTTTCACACTCTGCTTTTCCACATTATGTAGAGACTTTACATTCGCTACAAAAAATAATACAAAATTGACTCAAAACTTAGCAAAATTGACCCGAGGGACCCCATCCCAACATGTATGTCCTAGTCATCATTTGCATTTTGATATTCTTTTATTTTATTTTGTGGCCATAATATGATTTTTCCTTTTCTTTTAGCTAAATCAACCTCCTATGGAAAAGTTTTGGGCCCTACCTAGGTATGTGGATGTATGGGTGCCAAATCCTAGAGAACTAATGATCAGATGAACCTGAAGGATGGAGGTGGAATAGGGGATTGTAATATAAGATGGAAAGTGGTAAGTATGGAATAGGGATAGTTCGAACTATGCTATCTCAATCAGGGCTTTCCAGTTAGCGCCCCTCCTATATCCATTAGGTCATTAGGGGAGGTCCCATTGGACTAGGATCGAATATTAACCCCCTCATTTGTTAGAAATTAATTAATGAAGCAGTGAAATACACAAAATATTGCGGAAATAAAAATGAAAAAAACACATAAAACAAGAGAGACATAGATATATGTGGTTCACCCCATTTGGACTACGTCCACTGAGAAACAACCAATCATTCCTTTTATATTATCCAACAAAATGAAGAGATACAACCTACATCAGATCCACTGTAATTTCCTCTTCACTCTCACACAATCTCCTCCCTCTCTCTCGCTCAAAATAATCATACAAAACCACAATAAAATTCCCTCACATAAACTGAGTGTTTCCATCTAGGGAAAAAAACCCTAAATTAACAAAACTTCTACTGTCAGATCATTCACCTAATGAACAAAACGGATTGACTACGAAATTACAATATTTTACAAGGAAAATTTCTAGCTATTTTCAGCTTTAGGGGCACTACCCCCGAACCCTCGCCAAGGGGGGGGGGGGGGGCTCATAAAAGATGTCGTCGCCCTCCCCCTGGACCCCCCTAATGGCGATTAAATGAGCGACATTTCTGACTTGTTAGGAACAAGGATCCAACGTGACTGACACAAAAACCTTTAAACAATCAGGAAGATAATCAGGCTCCACACCAAACAATCTTCCACTTGGGGACTGATTATAACAACTCCACCATTGCTTCACTTGTTGGACAATTATTCCACTTTGGACCTGGATGTTTCACATATTCATCATCATTCTTGAAGACCAACTGAAACTGAGTAGAATCTCAGTTTCTCCTTGGTTACAACTTTTGTTAGCATATCTGCAAGATTCTAGTGTGTATCTTTTACAGCTTCAACTGTCCATATTCCAACACTGGTTGTATGAAATGGTACTTGAGATGTATATCTTTAGTCTTGGAATGAAATATTGAGTTCTTTACAAGATTAATGTCACCCTGTCTATCACTGCATAACTTGCCCATCTCTTGCTTCTTTCCTAATTCATCCATAAACCTTTAACCAAATCATTTCTTTACTAGCCTCTATAGCAGCGAAATAATGTACTTCCATTGTTGAAAGTGGAACAATGTTTTGAAACTTTGAAACCCAATTGAAAGTTGTTCCACCTACAATAAACACATACCCTGTGGTGCTCCTCCACTTATCTCTATCACTTGACATATATGCATCAACATATCCCTGTAGAGCAATAATTGAACCACCAAAGCATAATGCTTGATTTGTGGTACCTCTCAAATTCCTGAGATTTCACTTGACTGCCATCCAATGCTCCTTTCCTAGATTGTTCATATACCTGTTTACAACTCATAAATTAAGCTTCCTACTATTGAGGCATACAAAAATTTACAAATATAATCCATCGCTTCATGGGTCTTGGACACATCTCCTTAGTTTGATATGGCTAGCCAAAGGTGTACTAATTGGTTTTGCATTCTACATATTAAATATTTCCAACATCTTTTGTACTCACTTTAAGGCAATGTTAATTTGTGATTTTTCCTGTCTTTAGTTATTCTCATACCAAGGATTTGTTTTACAACAAGAAAATCCAATTTTCTTTTGGGCACATTTATTTCCTGCATGTGAGACCCTACAACAAGCATGTCATCTACATACAATAGCAATATAATATAGTTTCCATCATAATATAGGGTTTGGTATTTTAGTTGACTGCAGGGTTTGGTAGTTGACAATAGTTAGTGTTAGCTGATCATATGCTTCTGAATTGGGGTTTTGAATATTGGCATTTTTGGGTTCATCTCATGATATTGTTTTAGTTGATTTTGTTGGATGGTTTTAAGGATGAAGATATGGAACATTGTACTCTCTTTTGCTGAATCATTTAATGAAAATATAATAAGAAAAAGAATTGGAGAGGATTTTCCACATAGTGGGTTTTTCCCTGGTCTCCAACCAATCCTGGTCTCTCTATGTGTGAATTATTTTCTTCTATTGTTCCTTTATGTTCCACTACATTGATGATGACGATGTTGCTCTTTCTACATAATTTCATGTGCTGCTGAATTGTTAACCGAACAATCCTTTTTATGGATAGAAGCGATCCCTTTAGCCCAATGTGTGGGTCTAGTAACAACCGTGATAAAATAAGAAAACTTCTATAACCTAGATCAAAATGAAAAATGAGAAAGGGAGATGCCCTACCTGTCTCCTATGTGCTAGACCTATGAGGATGATCACGATCCCTTAGCTCCTAGGCTCACTCCTTGCTAATCCTTGTGTCCAAATACCTGCAAGAGAGATCAAATGACAATAACAAGAGAGATCATAGCATATGTAATCCAATATAAGTTATATAATAGATCAAGGAGTATTGTACTAAGAAAACACACTTTGTATTAATTATTAAATAAAATAGGGAAGCATACAAACGATGTTGTGATGTTGAAGGCCTCCTTCAGGATGGTTCCAAGTCCAAGCCAAACTTAACAAGATCTCTTTTCATCTCTCACCAAAATGGTAGCATCTAAGCACAATTGAGTAGAAGAATGGCAACTAGCAATGACCAACCCATTGAGGAAAGTGAAGAACAAATTTATAGTGATGGAGAGGAGGTTAGATATCCACCAAAGGGGGGAAGAAGGTCCTTATCCTAAAGGTAATATCCCTAAAGGTAGGATCAAAGGCTCTAAATGGGAGTGCTCGACCATATATTCATCCAACAACTACCGAATTTCCATTCTCGAGGCTTCTAGTAAGAGAATTTTATGCTCCATTTTTGGAGAAACCGCTCGAAGAGGATCAATGCGGATTTTCCCATCAAAAGTCATGCTACCGATGCTAGTCACTAGTTACAAATTTTTTTACTAGCATAGATTTGGCTACTAAAAGTAGCATTCGTCTTGCAAATTAGGGTTTTTCACAAGTTTTTCCATAATTACTTCAAGACATTAGTTCTTCATTTGTTTAGGGATGTGTTGAGAATATAATTCATGGTGAATGAGTTTACACAACTTTTCTCACTTTACAACATTTGTGACAACAATGGCACAAAGGACGACACTTCAGGTAAAAAGTTGGGAATGCGACAAAATATTGTGTAACAGATGCCCCCTAAAGCATAAAATAATAACATGAAGTGATGGTTGAAGTGCTTTATCAGTTAAGGCAAGGAACTTGGAAGACCACCACCAGGAGACCTACAAATCAAACATGATACAATATATGACATCTTTGATATATACATATGCATGATAATACAACTGAATAGGAATCAAAATATAATACATGAATCCACGAAAACACAACCATCCATCTAAAAAGGATCATGTCTATGGATCCATGGCATGGACGCAACCATCCATATGAAAAGGATCATGTCTAAGGATCCATAATATGGACACAACCATCTATATGAAAAGGGTCATGTATATAATCATGAATACTCAATAACTACTCGCAACCTGGATTTTAACAGATGAGATCCAGGGTCTTCATCTCTATCCTAACCAAAGTACGAATCTAATCATGTGAATAGATGCATTGACATCAAACATGGTAGAAACCACTTGATTACCGGTAAATAATGTAAATTGTTAACATGCACGAGAGAAACCACCAATAATGACGATGGTCCTCAAGGTACACCAATACAATCTTCAAGTGAGAATAAGTGAGATGAATTCGAACACTTGCAGAATCATTTGATTGAAGGCCAATGACCTGTTTTCAAACACAAAGAACTTTCCATTGAGGCATGGAAGCTCCAAGGTACTGAAAGGGCATTTCTAAATCATCTTCCGAATAATGAGCTAAAGTCAACAGGAAGTGATTCGTCAAAGAAGGGCCATAAATTTTCCCACACCATTGACACGAAAGATAGGATATATAAAAATGATAGGAGTGATTGAGGTTTGTTGCGGATAGGTTCAAATAAGTATAAGAAGTTTGACTTTGTAGATAGGAATTCTCTTGAACATGTCTACAAGGCGACTTTGGAGTTTGGCATCATTTGACTTAAAATTAGATCAGAGGTCATGGTGACAACATGGGTGATCGAATCAGAGGCAAACATATTTCCCAAACTTAGGAAGGCAAGTGGCAAAGAGAGGGTATCCCAAAATCGACACAAGATAAATATGAGTGTCATGTTCAAGAGTGGCATGCTACCTTTATACAAGGTGCAAAACACACTTTACTTGCATTCCCCCCCGCCCCCCACTATTGCCAGGAAGTACCTCTTTAATTTTAATCACAATCCTAAAGAGGATACCATACGCTTGTCGTATAAGTTCATCCTTTGAATGAATCCTTCCTACTAAGTTTAATGAGTCCTAGGAAGGAGAAACTTGGTCTCGTCATGGTGACAAGTCCTATGTCATTTAAGTTTTACGAGTCCGATGGAGGGGTAACTCGACACCTTTTTCATGTTTAGAGAGTTTGAAAAAGAGGAATAAAAGAAAATTCCAAAGGTCCCTTTTCGTAGATAGTCTCTCGAATCTGAAAAGTTAGAAAATGATATTCAAGAGAACCTCTCAGCCATGTTTGACTAAGGTATTCCTTTTCATAGCTAGTCCATCTCAGTCTGGAAAAGGGTTAAACTTATACTTAGTAGACATATTTTAATTTACTTTTACGAGTTTGAAAAGACAAGTGCTCAACAATCTTTTCATATTTTTGGAGTTTGAAAAGAGCTGAAAGAGGACTCCACTTGGAGGAACGAGTGGTATAAAAGGATAGAAATTGGTTTTGGTTATGATGGAACTGCTCAAAGGATGTAAAGGTCAAGAGGCTGGCTAATAAGACCACTCATCACAGATGTTCCTCGGGCAAAGGTAAAAAAACCAAGTGAAAGCATATGATTGACCAAATAGATGGTGAGGATGGAATGAAGAAACCAAGGGTCATCTAAAAAAAAGGCTGATAAAGATGGACATCACATGAGGTAAAGTGGGAATGATTTCATTTTTACACAGGCTTGAAACATGGGAAACTATGCTTGAGTATACTTGAAGATGGTTTCATTTTTTCACAAGCTTGAAACATGGGAAAAAACTATGCTTGGATTTGGTTTCATTTTTACACAAGCTTGAGAAAGAGACAAACTATGCTTGGATTTCGTTTCATTTTTACACAAGCTTGAAACAAAGATAAACTATGCTTGAGATGAGTTTGCATGCCCCCAACATAATGACTCAATTCAAGGTACATGCCTTGCAAGCTTCATTTCATTCACCAAAGCAGACCACTGGTTACTAACAGGTGGATGGAATGAAGGTTCATTTACGAGATCAAGTGAAAGACTCGATTCAGATTTTACGAGATGTAATCAAAGACTCAAATTGGAATAGGATTTGTTTCATTTTTCAATGAGATTTACACAGGAAAAGAACCATGCTCATGATACCTTGCTTCATTTTTTAACGAGCTTGACACAAGTAAAATAACTCTGCTCATGGAGACCCATTTCATTTTTTAACGAGGTTGACATAGTAAAAGAACTATCCTAATGGGAACCTATTTAATTTTTTAACGAGGTTGACATGGTAAAAGAACTATCGTCACAACACCTATTTCATTTTTTAATGAGGTTGACATAGTAAAAGAACTATACTCATGGGGACCTATTTCATTTTTTAACGAGGTTGGCATAGTAAAAGAAGTATCTTCATGACACCTATTTCATTTTTTAACGATGTTGACAGTGTAAAAGAACTATCCTCATGGGGACCTTGATTATGGCATATAAGAGGTCATAAATTCCAAGAGGTTCTCATCAGATGGAAGAACAAAACTTTGGAAGGGATACCTATCTAGGGATCTAATGGAAAGATCGGGTTCCAATGTCCCCAATATATGATGCACTATATCACTAACTAGATCATCAGTAGACTGGCCACATAATTAACCTGTGGTGGGGATGATACCACTTGCATAGATGGACCATTTAGGGAATATGGTTGATTGGGAGTCAAATCAGGACTGATGAATGAAAGTTGATCAATGGCCACAATTCTTCCTTCATGTGGGAAACATATGACATGAAAGAGAGAAGAGAAAAGATCTCCCATGACATAAACATAGTCACGACCAAGGAGTAAATTAAAATCAAAAGGGCCTTGGAAAACTATCTCTTCAAAGTAGATGATTTTTCCTCCAAATGTAATAGGCAACTTAGGAAGGATCCCTAATGGTTGACTGGTTCCTCTGTTAAAATCTAACAGATTCTGGGTAACGGACACAAGATGCAGAGAGCCTAAAGCTTTACAAGTAATTGAAGACATAATACTAATAGATGCACCTTCATCTATGATTGTGCCAGGTACGATTATATTATAAGCCTGTATCATAACCTAAAAAGGCACGTACGAAGGAAGGCGATATCCTTCCAGTCAACTCTAGTCAAAGAAAGTGACTAAACTACTTGGATAGGGTGCCATCACCCCCCTGTACCATGGGAATAAGAGGATTTCCCCCTAATTCTTTGGAATCTAAAGAATCCAGAAGAACTTGAGCGATACAAACTTCACCCTCTACATGATAGACATGATCAAATGAAGGTGGAATCAAGTCGACCATTTTCTCAAACAATGGTTGGTTGGAAATGGACTAATGAAATTCACTTTCCAAGAGTGTGGGATTGACTAAAGATGAGTTCTAATCAATCACTTGATCAACTAGTGGAGGATCAAGGGAAATCTTTTGATAACCAGTTGGAAGACAAGGTTGAGAAGAGGTACGATTATCCAATATTTTTGAGGCTTCATACATATAAGGACAAAGGTGAATAGGATGATTCCCTTCACTTAATCTACATGGAAATTTGGCCTTTTCCTTTTTCTGATCGGTTTTACTATCACTAGTTGAAGTTTAATCACCAACATGATCTCCAGAGGTTGATGATGAAGGTCAATGTGAAATTGTGGACCACACTTCTAATATCTTGGGAATATCAGGACATTCTCGAAGAAGGTGGTCACCCTTACAAAGATTGCAAGGGAATTTCACTTTGCAAGGTTGATTGGAAGGTTTCTAAACATCAGCTGCATCGGTAACAATGGCTTCTTGGTTGGAAACTTGATTATTTTTCTTCTTCTTATCTACCTGGTTACTAACTTGTAGGATTTCACCAGACAAAGAGGAAGAATACGAAGAAGATCAAACATGTAAAGAAGGAAAAGAGTCAACTTTAGGATCAAATAGAGGTTGATATTTTTCAGGTGGAGGAGAGCTTGGTTGAGGAGCCATTTGGACATTCGGAACCATAAGGGTCGTTAATAACCAAACTGGAAAACATTTGGTAAAACCAAGAAGGGAAAACATTGCCATATAGGGAGCACCAACATTTCCAAAATAAGGAAAAGGAATAAGATTCCCATTAGAGGGGTTTCCTTGGTTGGTGAACTCAAGAACTGCTACCATTAGTCTCAACCTAAGATCTACTAAGGAGTATTTCCAGAGGAAGGTTGTTTTTTCGTGGTCAATTAATTGATTTTAGAAATTAACAAAAAAAAAAGGGTAAGCTAAGAAAAAAGGTTTTACCAAGTATCTGTGAACTACAAAATACCTCTTGGCGAACCAAGAAGTATGGGCATGCAATCTCCCCGAATGCTGTGTTCAATGTATCACATTTACAAGGTAGTCGACTCAGTTACCTATAGATGGATAACAACCTATAGGGGGGTCCCAATATATATGTGACGATATGTGGGAGTGTAGTCTGTAGTAGTGTTGTCTAATGCGTAGTCGTTCGATGAGAAAGTACTGGAGAACGAGTGCCTCTGATATACTTGAAAGTACTGGATAACGGTCCTATACACTTCCATGTATGGAAAAAGATTTTACCCCCGGGATACAACGCTAGAAAATAATGACAACTCCTACATTTAACAACGTCGAAACACGTCTCTAGCATAGACCTCTAAATGTTTTTCGTTAATGACAAATGATCCTCAGGTTAATTGAGTTGAATTTTAAGTTTATCTTGAATTATGTTTCAATTTTATGGCTCAAAGCAATGTCACCTGAACACCTAAGATGAATCTATATGAGAAAAAGATTCTTTTCCAATTCGATGAAGGCTAAACTAGTAAGGGGAGAGATTTCAAACAATGATGCAACAAGCAGTAATGCAACAAACAAAGTGCCCTTAACTAATTTTTTACTTTTCACTTCCCAAATGAAACTTTTCAAAAGTAAAATTATTTTCATTTTTACTAAGACGCACTTATATGAACTTTCACTTTTCTTTTCAACTCAAATGATTTAATGCACCTAATGCACTCTTGAGCTTTCAATCCCCTAAAAATGTGATCTATTTTCAATGATGAATCTCAAAAAAATAACTTTTCAATGCAACTAATCTAATGCACTTTTAACGAAAAGTAAATTTTTGAAATGAAAACTAAATCAATGCAAGATCAATTTCTTTTATGATTGCGAAATAACTACTAATGCTCAATCAATAGTAGATCAATATTTTCCCAATCATACAAGCAACAAACAATGATTTTAATTGACTCAAAACATAAAAAACTCAATCAAAATTTCACTTTTACCACTTAAAGGACGAGATTGATTTTTTCACACCACAAAGAAATTGAAAGAAAATAGACATAATATATTGCACACAGAGAAGGGAAATAACCTCAAAGACTAGGACACACTAGAGTTTTCAGCAGAAACCCTAAAAATTCTCGCACTCAAGGACCAACGCTACTTTATATAGCAAAACCCGTGCTGACAGGGTCATCAATGATATTATTCATAGCAAAAACCGTGCTGACAATACTACTTTTCATAGAAAAACATGTGCTAGTCTTCAACGCAGATAAATAGTGAAAGACAGGGTTTTTAGAGTGACTGTATAAGGAAAAACATGCTCTGACAACTCGACTATTATTGATAAAACATGCTCTGAATAAGGAAATTTTAGGAAAAACAAGAAAGAATCAGGAAGAAACTCTAGACTTGATACCCTCAGACACCAACAATTCAGAGTACAAACTAAAAATCAATCCAAAGAGAGGGCCTTTCGAAGGTTGGCCAAACTTAACAAGAAGGAAAAAATGAAAGGAGGATGAGAAGGGTGTAGGCTTCCGCAGTGGAGTTGCTAATTTGCTGACCAAGGAATCCCTTCTACGGATAGAAGCGATCCCTATAGCCCAACATGTGGGTCTAGTAACAACCGTGAAAAAACGAGCAAACTTCCTTAACCTAGATCAGAATGACAAATGAGAAAAGGAGATGGCCTACCTCTCTCCTATGTGCTCGACCTTTGATGATGATTTTGATCCCTTAGCTCCTAGGCTTTCTCCTTGCTATTCCTTGCATCCAAATACCTACAAGAGAGATCAAAATACAACAAGAAGAGATATCATAGCATATGCATTCCAATATAAGTTATACAAATTCAAGGAGTATTGTACTAATAAAACCATCATAGACAAGATTATAGGAAGTAAAACATGCTTTGTATTAATGATTAAATCAAAGAGGGAAGCATAAAACTGGTGCCTTGATTTTGAAGGCCTCCTTCATGATGGTTCCAAGTCCAAGTCAAACTTAACAAGCGCTCCTTTCCTCTCTCACAAAAAGGGCAACATCTAAGCACAATTGAGAAGAAGAATGGAAACCATCAATTACCAACCCATTGAGAAAAGTGAAGAATGAATTTATAATGATGGAGAGGAGGTTAGAGATCCACCAAAGGGGGAAGAAGGTCCTTTCCCCAAAGGTAAGATCCTTAAATGTAGGATCAAAGAATCTAAATGGGAGTACTCGACCATATCTTCATCCAACAACTACTAGCTCACCGTTCTTGAGGCTTCAAGTAAGAGAAGCTTCTACTCTATTTTTGGAGAAACTATTTAAAGAGGATCAATGGATATTTTCCTATCAAAAGTTTCCCTACCATCGCTAGTCACTAGTTAGACAAAAGGTTGCCAACACAAATTTGCCTACTAAAAGTGGCATTGGTCTTGCAAATTAGGTTTTTTCACAAGTTTTTCCAGAATTACTTCAAGACATTAGTTCTCCATCTGTTCAGGGATGTGTTGAGCATATAATTCATGGTGAATGATTTTACACAACTTTTGTCGCTTTACGACTTTTGTGACGGTAGTGGCACAGAGGACAACACTTTGGGTACAGAGTTGGGAATGTGATAAAAAACCTTGTAACATGAATAATGTTGTAAATATGAATGCTGTTATGATGATATGGGGTGACTTTTATATGTAAATAATGAAATGAAATTATCAAAGAAAAGAACAATATATCCCTAAGAAAAATTAACAGTGCTAGGGTTGATGGAGTCAATGGATTCTTTAGGTTAGCTAAAACTTGCAAAGGTATAAGAATATTTTGATACCCTAGCATAAAAAGCCTAACTATTACCTTTGTGAGGGATTAAAATTCACTTGGGAGAGATAATGTAAGATCGCCAAGGGGACTATCATTCACATATCATACACTGTGTAATGCTTGAAATAATTTGACCTAACTTCCATAAAATTGATATTCAACAAAATTAGGGCACAATATTTAACCTAGATCACCAATTTATTCCTTACATTAGACATGAAATTAGAAATTTCCAATAAAAGGAACTTACAAGACAATATCCATGTACAATCCAATCATTGATCTAAGGCAACTTCTCCATAGACAAGAATTTAGCTCCAAGACAAAATATGCTCCATAGATCACATTTCTCCAATTGGTACAACTTCCTAGAATTCTCATGTAGAGACACTAAATTCACAAGTGATGATGATGAGAAATGAAATAGTCCTCTCCTCTATTTATATGAGGAGGATAAGTCTCTAATTAGCTCAATATCCCCTAATTACAAGTTAAAATTACAATAGAACCTTGGGTTACAAGCCAACCCAACTAGATTAGACATAAATGTAAATTAAATCCCGCACGTGTGAGTCATGATGCCTCATAAGGCTAACATCATCCATGAAATGAGATCTAAGTGTTTAGTGTTGAGGATTTTGAGTGCCAAGTGTAGTGTAGAAACATCTAAAATTAGCCATTTGAGGGTTGGCCCTCAAATATCCATCAATATCCCTATGTGGTCCCTAACATCCACTTGGGGTACAATAAGGTGGTCTCCTGGTCTCTAATTTCTCGTAATGTCCATCTCTGCTCTAACGTCTAGTGCTTTGTAGGTGCTACTAGATCTCCCATGTCTCCAAAGGTGAGACCATCCTAATATGAGCCCTGAATCTACTGTCTCCCTTCAGAAGGTTCTCAGGTTGTTATGGGGGCACACTGGGCTATGTGTATCATCCTGAATAATCGTAAAATCTAGTGCAAGGTGGCAAAACATCTTGGGTGTAAGGGGTGCTCACAGGTAGTTATGATGTGCTGCCACTACTTGGAGACCCAAGGCCCTCAAAGCATCACTTGTAGTTTCCAATATACTTCTTTGGGTCATGGTTACTTGTGGGTAAGGTTCCCAGGTCATGGGCCACTGAACCACTTAACAATCACAACATAAAGTCTAATGAAAGAAACTAGTCATTACGGATACTATTCATTAGTGCATCTAAGTGAACCAAGATTGAATGTAAAGGGCTATTTAATACTTCAATAAGGCTTCCCTTCCAAAATTAGGCCTTTGAACATGCAATGGCATTTTCTCCCTAAGTAGGAGTGTCTAAAGGACAACCTTATCAATTGTTTTCTAGCTACTATGGGGAAATAACATTTCCTTAGTCACCCTTCAATTAATAGGTGTTAGTAAATAATGATGGTACATAGGGGAGAGGACTTCATGGTCAAGTGCCATGGGCAAAGGGACCAGCATGAAGGGTACCCACATCTTGAGTGTGTAGATGTGAGGAGAGAGAAATCATGGATGCACAAGTTACCAAGGGCTTTGTTTTTCCACCCCTTGTGTGCCTTTTACTTTTGCTTGATTTTTATTTGTGTTACTGCTCATAGCTCAAAGTGTTAGATCTTGCTTTGAATGATGTATGGTAGTTGTAATACCCCTTAAGGATGAGTCATTTCATTGCTCATATGGGTTCAAACATGCAAGGGTTCCTTTTATTATGTAATGGAGAAAGACATGCTCAGGAACCGGGTCACAACCATAATGAGTGAGGTAGAGCTCATGCTAGGTTTTTTCCCACGTGCTAATGTGTATGTCTCAACCATCTTTTGCATATTTATATTCTTTTATTTTATATTAAGGCCATAATATTCTTTTTCCTTTTTTTTAGCTGCATTAACCTCTTAGGGAAAAGTCCTGGGCCCTACCTAGGTATGTGGATGTATGGGTGCCAAATCCAAGAGAACTAATGATTAGTTGAACCCGAAGAACGAAGGTGGAATATGTGTTTGTAATGTAAGATGAAAAATGGTAAGTATAGAATAGGGATAGATGGAACTATTCTATCTCAATTAGGGCTTCTGGAGTAGTGCCCCTCCTATACCCATTAGGCCATTAGGGGGGTCCCACTAGACTAGGATCGAAGATTAACCCCACATTTAAGGTGAGGGAACAAGATCACAGACAAAACCCCTCCTTCTTCTAGGTCACCCCATAATCCATGTCAAAATCCAAAATACAAACAAGCATAAGAAGCTGATTCCAAAATAAATAAAGTAACATTTGGTCAAAATCCCACCTTCATCCATATGTTCTTCCCAGATGGATAAGAATCATATGACTAATGTAGGTGGTGGAGATATAATGACACATCATCAACTAGTGGTGGCTGTGAGGGGATGCATGGTTGGCCGAATGGATGTGAAGAGTAGGAGAATTTTTTTCTCTTATAGGGTCACACATTTTGGTGGGTAACAGGGCTGTTGATGTCTTGCAAGATAATTCCATAAATAAAAAAATTTCTCAAGTTTGTTTTCTTGCTAAAACAATGTGTTTTAAGCATTTCAAGCTACAGTTGCAGTCCCACTTTCAACAAATGAAATACTAGCAAACCTTGGTCAAATTAAAGGAGGGGGGACAACATCAATAGGGTCATTCCTCCCTTTCCTTTGACCTTTTTTAGTTACCCTTAGTGATTGAGCCATTGTTTTTGTGAAATGAAGAAGAAAATGGATTGTTCTAGGAAAAAAAACTTAAGGTTAGTGGGAAAATCCACTTCCCAACACTTGGAATCCCTTCAACATCGCACAATAACCCTTTGATGCAATAAAAAATGTCTTAGACCTCCAACCTGTGTAAGAAAATGAGGTTAAATGATGGATGTGTAGTGTTTTTATGCTCCACGAGCCACTTTATGAAGACATTGATCCAAATTTTGGTACACGATGAGTGCATGTGTCTGGTAAATTTTAGGCACATCTCTTGTAAAAATGACACGTGCCAAACATTTTTCCTCATGAATATATATCTGACATGAATGATTTATGACCCGTATGCTATTTGGACGTGTCTGGTTACTTAGGATGTGTGTGTGTGTGTAATGTTTTGCTGAAAATGAAAGTTTTAATTTATCGTATACATCTTGTTGGCATTGATGATGCAATTGTTGGTTGTAGTGTTTGATGGTTGGCATTGGTGTCAACCTAAAAATGTGTTGCAGATGATTGTTGCAGGTGGTTTGATTTGGCTTGTGTATGGTTGCTATGGCAGATGTTATGTATGGTTGATGAGTTTACCATGATACAAGTATCCTTGACCTTGACATTACCTTGGTATTGGTTTGTGTGTGGTCTAGGTTGACACTTAGTATTGGAATTACAGGTATTGGTATTACAATGGTATCTAAATATCGTATTGGCTTGGAGATTACCATGGTACATGTATCCATGGTATTGGCATAACCATGGTAATTACCCATGGTATTGACTTGGAGATTACCATGGTACATGTGTCCTTGGTATCAGCTTAACCATGGTATTTTCCCATGGTATTGGTTTGGATATTACCATGGTACAAGTGTCCCGGGTATTGAGATAACCATGGTATTTTCCGGAGGTATTGATTGGAGATTGTTGTGGATATTTTGACATATATTCTCGTGAGTATTGTGTGTGAGTGTGTGAATTGATTGTGTGCATGAGAGTGAGGGTGTGTTGCAGTGTTCTATCTAGCATATTATACATTTGTAACTATGTTGAGTAGTGTGTGTATATCAACTTATCATTTTCAAATTGGTGAATTTGTTGTGTTGATCATGTTGAGCAGGTTTGAGAGTTAAGTTTGAAAATGCACGAAACATGGTTCACATGGAGGTGTTGAGGCTCATTGTAGACAATGCGTAGAGAAGGTGGGAGCCTTCTAGCCAGCAAATCATAACGAGAAGCATATTTCTCTAGAGTGTAGTGGTGTTGGGTGAGGCTCGTTGGTTGTGGTGACTTCTAGTGAAAAAGTGTTCATAGAGTCTTGAGAGAAGAGTCTCTCTATCTGGTGTTGCTAGCAGAATTGTCTTAGTAGTTGAGTCTTTCAGCTAGTGGGTGCTAGCTCCTCTATGTGATATTTGTTCTGCATAATAGAAGATTTGAGCAACAACAACAAAGGGTAGTTTTTTTCCCTGGAAGGGGTTTTCCACTAGAACACTTATGTTCTCTTGTGTGCATGTTTGATGTTGTTCATGTGTTTTCATATGTTGATTTCTTATGTTAGCTAATGGGTTATTGATTCTTGGTTCTTTAGTAAAAAATATTTAAATTGTTAATAAATCATGACACTAGTGATTCACTCCCCCCTATCAGTTGCGAGTTGAATTTCAAAAATTGGTATTGGAGCAGTGTTCTATCAGTGAAGCTTGATCGCCTGAGAATAGATCATGGGCCATGGTGAAGCATATGAAGAAACAATCTCAGAAAAGGAAGAGCTACAAACATGTTAAGAGTGCTGCAAAACCTGATGATCCTCTCCTCCTGGTAAAATGTATGGAAAGTAATGTTTTTGATCAATCTAGTGATGATGATTTTGGGGTTATTGAAGAGGATTATGATCAGTGTTTTGAAGTTGATTCCTCAAGAGGTGAGGAAGGTGTTTTTCCATTGTAGAAATTTGAAGATGAAGAACTTGGAAAACTAGTATATCTTGAGGCTGAAAACGAAGCTCAAGCAAGACTACTTGAGAAACTCACTTTAGAGAATAACGATCTGAAGAAATTATTGCAAATTCTTGAGGAGAAAGAATATGTTTCCAAGAAGGAAAATTTTGATTTGAAAAGTCAGTTGGGAAAGTTTAGGAAGATGAAAAATGAGACCGAAAATTTGCTTAAGGATCAAATCAACAAATGTAAAAATATAGAAGTAGAATGAGAAGAGAGTAGTCTTGCTTAAAAATGAATAATGAGGAAACAATCGAAAAGCCCAAGGAAGAAATTTTCGACAGAAATGAAGAAAATCACCATCAAAATCAGAAGCTAGAGAAATATTAAGTGTTTTAACTGCCAAGAACTTGGACACATTGCTCCAAATTATAGAAGCAAAATGACAAAGATTTCCCAGCAAGAGAAGCAGTCAAATATGAAGAACTCTCAAGCAATCATACAAGGGAATGCAACCCCATCATTCTCGAGGTACAAAAATGTCTTTCATGGCTATTGTTATTTGTGTAATGATTTCAGCCCTAAAGGTATTCATTGTAAAATGCAGTCTTTTCCGATATTTCTTGGACATATCAGATATTATGTTTGTGATAATGTGGGCCATAAGGCCAAGGACTGCAAGTTGTGAATGTGTTATAGAAAATCCAATTAGAGGAAGAAAGTGATGCAAAGGCAACCACACGAGAAAAAGGATGGCAATCACCATGTTAAAGTTCAACAAATCAAAGTATGGAGGAGAAAGGAGCAACAAAAGACTCCCACTAAAAATTAAGGGCAACTCAGTCTAAGAGGGAGCATGACACAGATTTAAGGCAAGGTCCTACGACAAGTTTTGTCACTGATGTAGGTACAATCTATCTTTATGTGTTTTTCAAATGATAGTGGATCAACATGTATGAGATGGTTTTGAGCACGACGATATACTCGCACAAAACAAAAATGGGTGATTAGATTTTGAGAATACATAAAAAAATGTATCTAGTTGATCTGAGTTTAATGAGGGAGTTTGGGCATTTCTCTTTAAATAAAAAGGAAAAGGAAAGTCGATTTTATTTCAAGAAGTTATTGAAATGGGTTGGAAATTAGGTAAATCTCTTGAATAAGTTGATATTTTGTTAGATAATGCATTGACGATAATAATGAGTCTCCATGAGTGGAATATATGATAGTCCATGAAGTTGAAATATCTTTCTCCCTCAATTTAAACTTTTTTAATTGGCAGTTTGAGAATGATGGTATAACTGGAGCGAACGGTCATGAGAATTCACACAATCACCAAGAAAATTCACAATGGATCTCATTGGTTTCGAAGGTTATCTTTTTCTTATGGAAATAGAGGCATGCAAAATAAAATTCACACAATCGCCAAGAAAATTCACAATGGATCTCATTAGTTTCGAAGGTTATCTTTTTCGTATGGAAATAGAGGCATGCAAAGTTACTTAATGTATCATTTGGTCCAGCTTTGTCTTCTCATATAGATGAATTAGTTTAAGTTTTGATACGGTGCATCAATGCTAGGTTCTCAAGTACATTATTCTTTTCTATTAGTGTCATGGTTTCAAGGAAGTCCAAGTGGTTGAAGCAAAGCTAAGATTTCCTTTGTTGAATATGCCGAGGAAATGCAAGCTCTCAACGCGGGTGATGCAAATAGAGGGACAGAGCGATGAAGCAAAAAGGCGGCCAGTGCATAGTTATCTAATGCTCAGAAGTGTGAATGGTGTGCATAAATTAAGAAACCCATGGGTATGATGCTGACCGCTATCATATTCACATGACAACTTTCAACCTTAGAAATTCATGATACCTTGCATATTTCATGGAGGAGGTGGATTGAAGCATTGTGATATTTGTAGATTTTGTTGCAGTTGTGGTTTTCATGATGGCTATAGCTGGACCTAGTAGCGTGAGTGTTTGCTATGGAATGAACTTTAGAAACTCTTGATACCATGGATATTTCATGGAGGAGGTGGATTAAAGCACTGTGATATTTGCAGATTTTGTTGTAGTTGTGGTTTTCATGAGGGCTATAGTTGGACCTGGTAGCGTGAGTGGTTGCTGTGGAATGGACTTGAAGCATGCAAAGATGTATCTTGAAAAGTATGAGTATTTGTCAATTGTGTTGAGCTAAGTCTAGTGTAATGAGTGTGGTATAAATTATTGAGTTTAGAGGTTAATTCTACAACCCAGTATGATATGTAAGGATGTCTGTCTATCAAAGTTGAAATTTTATTCATATATATCAAATCAAAATTATAAAAAATCTAACTATATAAAACATTGAACCTAAGGCTCAAGACCAACCTCATTGTGGTAGGGTATTTCTACCTTATATTCATGGAGTAACAGATAAGATTGCTAAGATCCTAAGGAAGAAAAACATAATCACACAATTCTCAACACCTGGAACTATTAGGCAAGGTATGAGGTCTGTAAAAGATAATATTGATAAACATCAACTTAAGGGAGCCTATAAAATATATTGTTCATGTGGAAAAAGCTAAATTGGTGAAACAACTTGCTCCTTGCAGACAAGACTCAAGGAACATGGAGCTGATATCAGGAATGAAAGATCTCGCACTTCGGCCTTGGTGGAGCACTCCTCAAAAACTAAGCACCATATCTGCTTGGAAAGTGCCTCAATTGTCGTAAGGGAAGAACAACATCTTAGGCGAAAGATTAGAGAAGCACTTGAAATTATCAAACACCCTCATAATCTGAACAGAGACAATGGTATGGAGATTAGTGGGAGTTGACTTCCCTTGATGAGAGAAATTAAGATCACCAACACATCTCATATATAGCAATCAGTAGGTAGGTATCCTTCTCCTATTCTAATATTTAGTAGTTAGTAACCCTGCTATAATAATAATAATAATAATTAATATTTAATTACAACATTTACAATAATTATGATAATAGCTATTACTATTATCATTAACTATTATTAAAAAAATTTACTATTAAGTTTTTATAAATATATTAATAAATCTATTAATTAATAAAAAACTATTTTATAAAAATTAAAATATATCGTAGTAAATTTTTCATAATAATGAATACTATTTTAATTATGATGTCTTAATATTAATTATCAATTATTAATATTGATTTATTAACATTATTAATATTAATTATTTTAATATATAGTAATTATTAATATTAATATAACTTTAAATATTAATACAATATACTATTATTTCTATTCATTAAATACTAATATATATTAAAAATAAAAAAAACATTTCACATACAAAATTAAAATTAATAATATTATATTAACATATATTAAATATATTAAATGAGTTATTATTATTAAGATTATTATTAGCATTAAGGTTAAGGATTTTAATAATAATAATTTAAACTAATATATTAACTCATCCGTAAAAATTAATATATTAACTCACCAGTAGAAATAATTTATTCAAAAATCTACAATTAAATATTATGAAAACAAGCCGACATTCAGCTGATCCTTAAATCTACTCTCCTCATAACTATTTATATCCTTCAATTAAACTTTTCTAATATCATCATTCTAAAGTCCTCATGACGGATCCGGGTTGGGATTTGAAATTTTGACGGAAAATGGTTCGTACTGTGGATTCTCCGGTAACTAAGTCAAAAATGTAAGCTCATAAAAAAATTTACACTCTAAAGAAATTGGATCCCTAGATTAGTATTTAAGATGGATCTATATTAGTATAATATTAAAAATTGGTATAATTAAATTTCTCTTAATTCATATTAAATATGTTTAAATATGTATTTAAGATAAATCTTTTCACATACAATATTAAAAATGGGTGTGGCTGCTAAATAATTATGTAAACTTTGTTGTTAAGTGTGTGAGGATGGGAGGAATTGTTGTCGATGTAGGGACCTCGTGATAAATGTTTTTTTGGAGAAAGAACCAAGGGTGTGTTTGTGCCGTCTGTATGGAGGAGGCACTGGGTTCACACATTATCTTCTGGAAGCAGGGATTGAATTATTCTTCAACGTGATATCCATGTTGAAAATGATTTTGTTAGCAAACTTGTTTCGGCACAAGTCAGAGATCTGTGGCTTGAAGTGGTCATATGATAATTGGGAAATGATAATGAACGTTTGGTATGAAATCAATATTCAAAACAACCTGTGATAAGTTTCAGTGATCACACAATTGCTGTTAAGGCCATTGCTTGGTCCCCTCATCAAGATGACCTCCTCACTTCTGGAGGTGGGACAATAGACAAGCGCATTCGTTTCTGGAACACATCGATGGGTTGTCAATTGAATAGTATGGAATCTGGAAGTCAAGTGCAGGGGATGAAACTCAGGGTTTTTGGAAATTTTTTCCACCACCTAAATCAGAAAGTACTGTTTGTGAGGCCGGTGGAGGAGTCATTACAACCCCTTTCACACTGCTGGTGGATTCCGATATTCACTGCGTATATTCTAAAGAATTATGTGCATATTTTATTCAGATATTATAATTGATATGTATACAGTCAGCTCAGCATGTTTCCAAGGCTCTCGGAGGTCTACATCCAGAATTAGTAGAGATCTTTCTTCTGACTGCCAACAAGTTGATGGAAAAGTTGAAGGATTTCAAGCCAAGAGTATCAAGGACGTTCTCCTCAGTTGCATGGTGTGAATGCAAAGTTGCATTTGTTTTCAAATAACAACAGGTGGAAGGCAGGTGTGATACCAAATTTTCCAAAGCCATACATGTATATCACAAAGAGATTCTTGGAGCATCCTGGGAAGTTGCAGCTGGAAAGGGTTGATAAACTTGGACTGGATTCTTGATATGAAAATGTGGAGGCATACGTGGAAAGCTTGGAGTTGTGGCTTATGCTACTTTTGGACTTGATGACATTTCGAGAGCAAGCATTGTGACTTATTTTAGATATGAATAGTATTGTTATCACACTACTGCCCCATCAGAATTAACTGATCTTCCAGGTTTGTTTTGTTTTGTTTTTTTATTTTTGTTTTTGTTTTTGTTTTTTTTTTTTGCGTATTTCTGTGTAAATCTGTTCTATGAAGAGGTATCGAGAAAATGATTGTGCAGGTCTACAACCTTAAGCACACTATGTTAAGAAGTGGAAGAGATTATGAATTTTATCATGGCTTGGTTCAGTTCATTGATTCTATTCTATGAAGAGGTATCGAGAAAATGATTGTGCAGGTCTACAACCTTAGGCACACTATGTTAATAAGTGGAAGAGATTATGAATTTTATCATGGCTTGGTTCAGTTCATTGATTCTTATGATCCATCACTGAAAGGGTTGCATGACGATCTAAATTTTGCGAGTCCTCGCATTAGAGAAGTTTTGAAAGCTAATCTTTTATGATGTGCAAGTGTGATGGAAGAATGAGTGGTCTGCTTCTAGATGGTGATATGAGTCAAAGTTGTGTAATGTGATTAGAACTTGAATGTACACCCGGTACATTTTGGTGATCAAATGAGGAGTGATAACATCTTTGTAGAAATTAAAAGACATGTTCACAACTATGTAATGTATTAAGCACTCGTTTTTATAGTGTGGATGGAGTATGTAGGATTAATGTTCATTAAAGGATGTAGTAGAGTCATATTGTTTATTAGTCTAACAAGTGTGTTGCAAGAGCTCCTAGTTGAACATGGTTCACTGTAATAGAGATACTATATGGATGAAGCATTTGGTGTAGAGTATATGGTTCCTTCAAATTATGTAAACATAATTTTGTGCTAATTTGTTGGTTGTGATAGAAAGAGTCTGTCATATATCATTCAATTCAACCGTGACTGGGCTTATGAAGTCATCATGTAGAGTCATTGATATCATGTAAATGCATATGAAGCTTTGTAATCAAGTATTCAAGTCATTGAGTCCATGGTGTCAATGTTTGGTGATATAAAGAGTCATGTGTCAGTCATGTGCACTGCACAACTTTGTACTCCATTGGTCAAAAGTCAGTCCTCTAGTCCATGTGATGTAGCTTTTAGTAAAAATGTTTTTCAATGTAGGATCATGATAATGATGATGACTTCAATCCAAGTACATGCTTAGGGGGAGCATGTATGTTGTGCACTTGTTTTGATTGTAGATTGATATTGATGATGATGTTGAAGGGGAGCATATCTAGTGCATGGTTGTTGATCAGGATGGTGTTGAGTTGTTGATTTGGTTGTTGGTTGCCTTGTCCTTACCTTCATGAGGATTTTGATGTTGCTGATGGTCACGAGTATGCCTAGTATTTTGTTACCTCTCAAATGTTGTTGGTTGATGGATATGGATGATAATGATTGTTGCTTTCTATGGTATTGCTAATGGTTATATGTATGTTGTTGATGCCTTTGTTCAGGGTGAAAATGATGATGTTGGAGCTAGATTGTTGCTACATCCATTTGTTGCTGCTAAGTTGAGTGGTGTTTGTTGTTGTTGGTAGTTATGATGTTGTTACTTCTCATTTGATTTTCGAAAGAAAGTGTTGTTGCACACACATTGCTATTGCTGATGGATATGGTTTGTTGTTGGTGCTTGAGTTGGGAGCTCTTGCTTGAGTTTGTTGCTAGTATACATATTTTTTTCTTCTACTGCATGTTGCATGTTGCTATGAGGAGCGAGAGAGCTGCGTTATGATAAGATCCAGCTATCTTTAGGGGGAGCTATTGTGCTAGTAGTAGAGTGTGTGATGATTTTTATCCCTTTGCCATTGATGTCAAATGGGAGAGTGTCTATGAAGATTAATTTTAGAGGTCGATATTAGGTGGATGGTTTAGGAGGGGTTTCCATCAATGTAACTCCCCCTCCTCCCAGGTCTACCCAAGTAACAGATGAGCCGGGGTAAACATGTGACAAGAGAGGTCACCATAAGGGATTCAACCTCCTTGGTGACTTTAAGGAAATGGAATCGGCGGAAAATATAAAAAAAACCCATCCACATTAACAACAATGCCCTCATGAGACATGTTAGCCACTCACACATCCTATCCCTAAGTCCATTGATGTTTTAAACCTTTTAACCCTTGGTCGCTTTCATGCTATAAGCATGACAATGTCCAAAAGCCAAAGCCGCTCTCACATGCCTATGTGCCAATGTCCTTGGACTCTTTTCAATAGACCTATGTTGGTGTCCCCGAGATTTGAGCCACTTTTCTAGCTGATAATTCCAACCTCTGCCCATAACTTGTTACAACCTCCAAAATCCATCAAGGACACGATGATAAGGTAAGAAATAAAAAATAAACCTCGGGACTAGGATCAAGCATCCCCAACTAGGACTAACATTTTGTCAAATGCTTGACATCAATGCAACCTATAGGTCTAGGATACAAGACATAACATAAATGATTGAGAGCACTTGTTAAACATAACCAGAAGGTGTTGAGAAATGGCAACAAAAAATTCTATTTTAATTTGTCCTTGAATTAAACTGTGAATTAAAATATAATTCTTTTCTCATGGAAATTTGAAAATAATTAATTAAGTTTAATTAACTTAATTAATTTAGGAAATTCAAATTGGAAGTCTTTTAGAAGACATGTATATGTTCTTCCTAACTTATAGGAGTTAAGGATGAGTTATGAATGAATTGTAATTAGTTAACTCGGTTTATTGAGTTAAGTTCAGTTAAATTAGTTCTCAAACTAATTGAGAGAACTAATAGCGAGTTAACAATCAATTGTGACACCAATGAACTCCATTAGTGCTACTCAAGTTAATTGAATATTTACTCATCAGAAACTCATGCATGTCGATTTTGAGAAAGACCCAATTTGGACTAGAGTATAGGGACAATGTACTATTTGTTTTAGATTTTTTAGAGTTGCACTGATAGTGCATGCAATCAGGAACTGATTTTAGAGGAATTGCGCTATTTTTAGAGGCTTTATTTCCCTTTAAATACAAGCTATCCTTCATAGGAATTACACATTGGAATAAAGACTTGGAGAGCTTGTGAATTGGCTGAGATTTGGCCTTGAGATTTCTTATGAATTGGAGATTGAATTTGCTGAGTGCTCGAATTGTTCTAGAGAGAACAAGCATTGTAATTTCATCTTGATTTTCTTGATTAATACAAAACAAATAGTGGAGTTTTGAGATGTGGATTTCCTCAAATATTTATTGTGTTATGTGCCTTTGATTCTCTTCCTCTACTGATTATTGTTTTCTTGATGTTTATGGGCTTCCACTGTAAAGAGTAGAAGTAGATTATTGTCTCTTGTTTTAGTAGATTACATGAGCTTGTGAATCTACAAGAAATTTCTACAAGATATCAGAGCAAGATTGTTTTTTGGCCCAAGAGTTTGTAGAGAAGTTTTGATTAATTTTTGGGCCAACAGAACAAGCATTGTAATTTCATCTTGATTTTCCTGATTAATATAAAATAGATAGTGGGGTTTTGAGCTATGCTTTCTGCAGATATTTATTATGTTATGTGCCTTTGATTCTCTTCTTCTATTGATTATTGTTTGCATGATGTTTATGGGCTTCCGTTGTAAAGAGTAGAAGTCGATTCTTGTCTCTTGTTTTAGTAGATTTCATGAGCTTGTGAATCTACAGGAAATTTCTACATAGTATCGGAGCAAGAATGTTTTTTGGGCCAAGATTTTGTAGATAATTTCTGAGAATTTCTATGAAATTTTTTCAGAAACAAATTGTACAGTTGGATTCCTTGGGAAAAGATGCCCAAATTCAAAAAAAAAATCGACCGAATCAGAGTTCAGATGAGGGAGATATCATTGATTTAAAATCAAATCTCTAGAGGAGATTTCGAAGTTTTGAGTTTTTGGGTTATAGGTGAAAGTCAAATTTGCATACATACTTCAGGATCGGCAGATGACGTTCCATGGGTTGAGGATTGAGTATGCATTGGAAGGAAACTCTAATTTTATAGCCTGGAGGTACAGGATGGAGGCTGTGCTAGAAGATAATGGATTGAAGGAATTCATTGATCAAGAAGTCCCCAAGCCAACAACTACGGATGCACAAAACTTGGCTGAATGGAAGAAGTGTGTGGCGAAGGCAAGGTAGATAATCCTTGAGGGAGTTTGAGACCACATTGTTTCGAGTTTCCATGGCAAGGAAACTCCACATGCTATGTGGAAAACATTGAAAAACTTGTATCAAAATAGCAGTGATCAAAGGAAGTTCGCATTGAAGGATAAACTTCATAAAATCAAGATGGAGAAAGGCGAGATGATTCCAAAGTACTTGACCAAGTTCACTCAATTTCAAGATGACCTTGGAAGTGTTGGAATCACAGTTGCCAAGGAGGATATGGTGAGCCTTGCTCTTCTTGGATTCCCAAAGAGTTGGCATAGTTATCAGGACTCTTTCAATGGTCAGGAGAAGCTGCCAGATTGGGAACGACTATGGTCGAATTTGATGCATGATGAGATCAGGAGGAACACTATGGATGAATCTTCATCAAATATTGATGATGAAGAGAACTGTGCCTTAGCAATTAAGGCGAGGAAGGGGAAAGGTAAAATTTCTCGTTCCAAATCAAATTCTTATCATGGAGGTAAGAAGAAGGACATGATGAAAGTTAAATGCTTTCATTGTCATGAGATGGGTCACTTTGCTACAAATTGTCCATTGAAGAAGTCCAAAGAGAAGTTATCAAGAGGAACGGCGGGTGAGGCTTTGGCATCCCAATTCAAATTGGACTTTTCCCTCATTGCATGCATGGTGACTTCAATGATGGGAAGTGTTTGGTACTTAGACAATGGAGCTTCTTTCCAAATGACTGGTGACAAAGAGTTATTCAGTGAACTGGAGGAGAAATATCTCAAGATTCATATCGAGATGGGTGATGACGATAAGTTTAGTGTTACTAATGTGGGTACTATTAATTTTTAGAGGGAGCATGTAGCTCCACTCACCTTGAAGAATGTTATGCATGTACTCAGACTGACGAAGAACTTGGTATCTGTTTCCATGCTTAAGGATAGAGGCTATGATGTGATCTTTTAAAAAGGAAAGGCATTCCTTTGACACATAGCCACGGGTCAAGTAAATAAGATAGGGATTCGAGTTCATAATCTCTATAAGGTAGAGGTAGAGGATTTTGTTTCTTTGAGTTCAAAAGTGGAAAAGATGTTGAGCTGAGACATCATCAAGTTGTGGCACAGGCAATTGGGCCACTTGCATCATGGGGCTTTGAAGATATTGCAACAAATCTCTATCGGTCTTCCCAAAGGTACACTTGAGAAAGTTGATACATGCAAGGGTTGTACTTTGGGAAACTACACCAAGTCTTCCTTTGGAGATAGAGACAGTCAAGTAGAGTCTATTCTGGAGAGAGTCCATTCAGATGTGTGTGGACCATTCTCGATAGTATCCACTGCCAAACACATGTATTATGTTATATTTGTAGATGAGTATTCTCGTAAATGTTGGATATTTTTCATGCAGAGAAAGGATCATAAATTCACAAAGTTTTGTGAACTCAAGGCATTGGTTGAGAAAGGGTCACACAATAAGGTTAAAGCTCTATAAAGTGATAACAATGGAGAATATGTCTCCAATGAGTTTAAGAACTTTTGTGAAATGGAAGGGATTAAACAAGAGTTGATGACACCTCATAACCCTCAACAAGATGGGGTTGCCGAGAAGAAGAATAGGAGCATAGTAGGGGCAACAAGGGCAGTATTGCATGATCAGGGACTACCACTACACTTATGGGATGATACATGCAACATAACAATTTATGTTCAGAACTGTAATCCACATCGGATACTTGAGAGTAAAACACCAGAGGAATCTTATTCCGGTAAAAGGCCAGATGTTGGTCACTTTAGGATTTTTGGGTCATCAGTCTATGGCCGTGTGACCAAATATGCATGGAAGAAGCTTGAGCCAACAACAGAGTTGGGGATCTTTATGGGGTACACTGATACTCCCCACAACTATCGGGTGTACATGAAAACTAGTCGAATGACAGTGGTTCGTAGGGATGTCAAGTTTGATGAGGAGAAGGCCATGCAAGTATCCCTTGAGAGGGTGCTTGAGCTACATGTGGAGGAGGAACTCTTAGTTCCTAAGGTTGACGAACCTCAAATTGATGTGGAGCAGCCACATGCAGAGCTTCCGAGATTGGAGACATCCACTCAGGTAGAGTCTTCCAGAGAGGGAAGAAAGCACACTAGAGAGGCTGACAAATTGTTGGATGATGCACAGGAGAATGTGGGAGCACCCTCTTCTCAGCATAGACAAAGGAGGTCACTAAAGAGGTACACTAGATACATGTCACTTATGGGTGCATGTGTTGTGATAAAGCCATATTCCTTTCAGGAAGCAGTGCAATAGCCAATTGGGGTTGATGCAATGGTGGAGGAGTATGACTCCATAGTTCGAAACAGTGTATGGGATGTGGCCCCGATACCGAAGGACAAGTCAATTGTGAGCTCTTGTTGGCTTTATAAGGTAAAGCAAGCTGTAGATGGTAGTGTTGAGAAGCATAAGGCCATATTTGTGGCCCGTGGATTTTCACAGGTAGAGGGGATTAACTATGATGAGACCTTTGCTCCTGTTGCAAGTTATACATCTATTAGATCTATTTTGGCACTATATACATCGATGGGTTGGAGTATCCATCAAATGGATGTGAAGACTACCTTCCTTAATGGCATGATTGAGGAAAAGGTGTACATAAAGCAACCCAAATGTTTTGAAACCTTGGATCGTGAGTTGTATGTGTGCCAACTCAGAGAGCGTTGTATGCGCTGAAGCAATCACCCTGTGCTTGGTACACCAGGATAGCTAGCTACTTCACTAGGTTGGGCTTCACAAAGAGTGAAGCGGATGCGAACCTGTATCACATAGCAGTGGAAGGTAAGTAGTTGATCATTGTACTTTATCTAGATGATCTCATACTGACAGGTGATGAGAAGCTCATCAAATATTGCAAGGAGGACCTTGCAAGAGATTTTGAGATGAAGGAAATGGGGCTCATGCATTACTTTCTTGGAATGGAGGTATGGCAGGGAGATGGGGAGTTGTTTTTTTCTCAAGCCAAGTATGCCAATGAGATATTGGGGAGATTCTGCATGGAGAGCAGTAAACCCATGGAGACTCCTCTAGCTAGTAACTAGAGGAAGGAGGATGCTACTTCAGGAGAAGTAGTGGAAGCTACTGTTTATAGGTAGCTTGTGGGTTCACTCATGTATTGGGTGAACACATGACCATATATGTGTTATGTAGTTAACCAACTTAGTCAAGCGATGGTTAGGCCTATCAAGCCGTATTGGAAGGCGGCAAAGCATGTATTGAGATACCTCAGAGGCACTACTTAGTTTGGGTTGTGGTACAAACAGACAGAGGGAGTGAAGCTTCAAGGCTTCACCGATGCAAATTGGGCAAGGAGTCCATCTGACAGGAAGAGAACATTAGGAGGGATCCTTAGTATTGGGTCAACTACAGTTTCTTGGTATAATAGGAAACAAAGATCGGTTGCACTCAGTGTGGCAGAGGCAGAGTACATGGTTGCAAGTCAAGCAACATGTCAGGCTATCTGGATGAGGAAGATCCTAGTTAGTTTGTTTGGTTAGTAGATGGATTTAACAATGATTTATTGTGATAATCATAGTTGTATCAAACGCTTTGATAATCCAATTTTTCATGATCGGTCCAAGCATATTGATATCTGGTATCATCATCTCAGAGATTGTGTATTGAGGCAGAACATGTTTTCAGATTACATTCCCAAAGAGGAGCAAGATGTTGACATCTTAACAAAGGCATTGTCAAGATGTAAATTTGAGTTTCACAGAGATAGGATCAGGGTAGTTGATAATCCCTTTCTTGTTGAGAGGGAGTGTTGAGAAATGGCAACAAGAAATTCTAGTTTAATTTGTCATTGAATAAAACTAAGAATTAAAATAGAATTCTTTTCTCATAGAAATTTGAAAATAATTAATTAAGTTTAATTAACTTAATTAATTTAGGAAATTCGAATTGGAAGTCTTTTAGAAGACATGTATATGTTCTCCTTAACTTATAGGAGTTAAGGACGAGTTATGAATGAGTTGTAATTAGTTAACTCAGTTTATTGAGTTAAGTTAAATTAAATTAGTTCTCAAACTGATTGAGAGAACTAATAGTGAATTAACAATCAATGGTGACAATAATGAACTCCACCAATGCTACTCTAGTTAACTAAATATATACTCATCAGAAACTCATGCATGTCGATTCTAAGAAAGACCCAGCTGAGACTAGAGTGCAGGGACAATGTACTATTTTCTTCAAATTTTTCTAAGTTTCACTGGTAGTTCATGAAATCATTAACTAATCCTTGAGGGATTGTGCTATTTTTAGAGGCTTTATTTCACTTTAAATACAAGCTATCCTTCATAGGAATTACACATTGGAATATAGACTTGGAGAGCTTTTGAATTGGCTAATTTTTGGCCTTGAGATTTCTTATGAGTGGGAGATTGAATTTGATGAGTGCTGGCATTGTGCTAGAGAGAACAAGCATTGTAATTTCATCTCGATTTTCCTAATTAATACAAAACAAATATTGGGGTTTTAAGCTGTGGCTTTCCCCGAATATTTATTGTGTTATGTGCTTTTGATTCTCTTCCTCTATTGATTATTGTTTGCTCGATGTTTATGAGATTTCGCTGTAATAGTAGAAGTAGATTCTTGTCTCTTGTTTTAGTAGATTACATGAGCTTGTGATCTATAGGAAATTTCTGCAAAAGGATCACCACATTCTCCATTGAACTGTTATAACATCAATTAGGTCTTACATCCATCCATTTAATAATTACAAGTAAATACATGAAATAAACACGACATGAACATGTCATATAACCATGCTTACCATGAGCATAAGACCATATAAATATCATAGATATGAAGACCATTAAATCCACATATAAACTATTGAAAAGGTAAGAGAACTTAGCTTTTATCAATCATAGGAAAATCTGATCAGGTTCGAGACTTCCATGTACCACCCGACCATAGACATGGCTGAACCAAATCTCTCTTTCAGCCAATCACCACGTGCCATATTCCAAGAATGAATGTGGGATATCAAAGAAAACCAAATCCAAGAACAACCACCTTCACCCTCACCAAACCGTGATCACACTAAAACTTAGGTGATTGTTGTACAAATAAATGGGAACCCTTAAAAAATTAAAAAACATAAGAATATAAGTTTAATTTAAATATTTTCTTAGGAATAAATTTGATTTTTCTTTTTAAATAAAACCTCGTTAAAGCTTGAATGTCCAAACAAGGCCACTTTAAAGGAAAATCCGACAATATCACATATCACAAAGTCTCAAGAGTATAATAGTTTATCTATTGATTCAAGACTTGCGATTGCGATAAAGGATAGCCCTCGGGGAACCCAAGCATATTCATTCTTTATAAAAATATTAAAGTATTAATTAAAATTCCTTATGACGGAAGCTCCCCTTATCACAATCCCACGGTAAACAGGGAATGTATCCAAAAGGCCTCCCTCTTGCGAAACCCGATAAGCCATTGAACTCGTCGAAACATTAAACTATACCATTAAAATTCAATCGCATCCAGATGTATCGCAAGAATGCCAATAATCTCTGCTCGTATTATTCCAAATGGTTTCGATTGCGATAAATTTATTCATTAATGTAAAGAGCCCAAGGAAATTATAAAGCTTAAATCAAAAGCTGTGACTAATAATAAACCTATGGGCCCACTACATTTCCACGTCACTTCTCGCAATCACAATCATTAAAGTTTTTGGCAATATCTATTCTCTGCTGCCCTGAAATCGCTGATTGCGATATTGCGAGAATGCAATTATTGCAATCACACATCTCCCATGCTTAACACACTGCTACGGTGATATCGCTATCGCATATCGGTGAGATACTTAATGAATGAATTTTGTTTACCATCCAAATAATTTTTGCGAGGTGATATATTAATGAGTAATAAATAAACCACGCAGAGCCATGATTTCGGCTAATTAAAGGGTTATAATGGTATTTATGGTTTCAAGGCCCATGGAGATTTCGTGACCTGCTCAGATTGATTTGTATTAAAACTTCCCTTTTTGTCATTTCAAAATATTTAGGTGTTCGCAGGATTTTACGTTTAAATCCTATTTGCTCTTCATTTGCTCTGAATTCTTTGTATTGTAGGATTTCTCCTGAGAAAGATTTGTGTAACAAAATGACTAAGTCTAAGAAAGGAAAGAAGTCTAGTGAAGACACTCAATTATCTATGTCTGATGTAACAGAAATGCCTCCATTATTCTCAGATACAAAATGCACTATTGATAGTGAGACTTCCTGATGGGAAACTATGTACAATCTGCTAGAAAACGAGGGTCCAAGAATAATTCAAAGCAAAGAAACAATAGATGCTACCACTTCTTCTGAAGCTTCTTACTTTGAAACTGCAAGTTATTTCTTGCACATAATTGTTGCTAGATCGAAAATTTTACCATACACCGATATGGTAAAATGGAGAATAGAAAACATTAACATTTCAAACCATGCATTCCAGACTTCAAGACAAGAGGTTATTGGTTCCTTCATAGCAGAAGGCTTGAAGAGAATATATCATATACCAAACCCAAAGAAGGTATATGATAAATCCTTCCTCGATCATTTCGCGAAGGAGAATGAGTAACCATTAGACCCAATTCGATAATGGAGGTCCAATTCAAACAAGTTCAAACAAGAGAAATCAGGTATGTATCCTATAACATCTCTCACTTCTCCCTACTCTTATGTCTTAGCTATGATGTGTAGATTATTTGGGCATGCCGATAAAACCAAGTTTTCTGTTGAGTGGGTTCCCCTAATAGATGCAGCCGTGAACTCTTTTATAATGGATTTGGGTACCATTTTGTCTAACAACATTTCCTTGCAAATTCAAGAATACAGGAAAAAGCAATTTGTCACCACTAGAATAGTCCCACCATTTTTTATGAGTGCCTACATTATGGATGTAGTTTGTTTCACCACTATTTTCCCAACTATGGGGTGGAAATGGAATATTCAAGACCCTACTCCCATTCACATATATCACAAAATTCTATGGGAATCCAATTACCAAAACCATTTCTACAAAATATGCCAAGGAATTATGTTACCCATCCACCAAGTGGTTTTTGATAAGAATGCCCCAAGGTTATCCGATGAGGCCAAGATTGATATTTTACCAGTAGGTAGGTGGTTCAAAGAAGAATTGTTTACTTATGTCTAGGTCTTTGGAAGCATAAAACCCCCTCGTGTCCTCCCTTGGTATGTACTTGATAAACTTCTTTCCAAGGAGATGTCTTACCAGACTGTTGGGGATGGGATAACCAAAACCTTAAAAGTATCCAAAAAAGTCCCTTTGGCCTTCTTTTCCCCTCTAATGTGGTGTCTATGCATTGCAGGATTTCAAGCATGTTGTGCTTGAAATCGAACACATTTTATGTTTGAAGCTCGCTACCATTCCTAGCAGGAAGTATGACCCCAATAAGGTCGTGCACAACTTCACTGCTTCAGTTAAAATAAGGCAATTCAACAATGAGGAAGATGATTTTGACTATTTGTTTGAGTTAGTCGAGCTGTTTTCACAAGTCCAACATCTGGATCCTTTGAGATTCAATCTACCAGATTTGGCCCGTTTCCACCAGTATAGAAGGAAGAGGCTATTAAAGGTTCCTTTGGATCTGTTAGAAATACTTAAGACAAATGCTCAAAAGGAATGAAGCTCAAGCCAAAGCTTCGAAAAGATGTCAGAACACGATTTTGAGCATGATTCCAAGAAGGTCTCAGAACATGATTTTGAGCATAATTCATAAGATAAATTAGAATGGGTTTCTAATAGACTTCAGAGCAGAGATCGACCCAAATTTTAGAACAAGGCTCACATCATGAATCAGAGCATGACTCAAAAAAAAGTCCATAGAAAATCCCAGAAAAGAGTCTTGGAAAGGACACTGAGAAGGAATCAGAAAAGGCCACAACAAAGAAAGAAGTGGAATATGTTTCCACTACAGTGTACACATAGGAGACCCCCTTGAAAAACCAACTAGATGAGGTATGGAAACAGTTTGATTGGTAACTCAAAGGACAACAAGGGGAGGAAAATGTTGTTGAGAAATGGCAACAAGAAATTCTAGTTTAATTTGTCCTTGAATTAAACTGTGAATTAAATTCGAATTCTATTCTCATAGCAACTTAAACTAGTTAAATTAAGTTTATTTTTTTTTTCTCGGTAAAAACTAATTCTATTAAGAGGAAGTATGGTACAAAATGAAGATACATCCAAGAGAAGCAGGAAAATGGGAAGCCAGAAAGGATAAACTATCCACCTCGCCCCCCAAGAGAAACCAAGAAGAGAGCAGTGCTGAACAAGAAGAAACAAGGAGAACAGAGAAGTAGAAGCAAAACAAAGGATTCTACCCAACGTGGATATAATCAACTATTCGACATTTTTTCCCTTTCGTTTTTCCAACTTTGACCCAATCATGCTGACTCTGCTGAGCTGGAAAGATTTGCAAACAAAGCTGGGCAGACGGAGAGGTCTCCTTGTCTGAATCCGAGGGAGAGGACTCACGAGTTCTTTTCTATGAGTTTGGAGTGACAGAAGAATCCTCAGGACCAGTCGAGGGCAGATCTTGTGCCAACGATGCTTCCAATCCTTTCAGATCCCCTTCCTCTTCATCTGAGTTGGAGTCAAAATCATCCATGGGAGGAGGATCATGAGGCTTCCAGCTTTTGGATTTCGGCTTAGGATTGGCTTTCTTCTTTTGGGCAGACATTGAGGGACAAGAGCTCTGAAGGTGCCTTGTGCGATGACAGTTTTGGTAGCGAAAGGCTGTGTTCTCGTAATCAAGGGTTTGAGTCCAGTGGAAATCTCCAATTTTGAGATTGATCTGATTAGGTAGACATTTACTGATGCCTATTTCTGCACAGATTCTGGCGAAGGTGTATAAGCCTTTTTCCCCTCTAGAGGTGTCTGTGGCTAGAAAGAAGCCTAGAGAATCACCTATTCCTTGGAATACAACAAAGTGCCAAAGATGCGCCGGGAGATTAGGAAGTCTGACCCAGATGGGGAGCTTGGTGATGATTGCTGTAGAAGGATCGAAATCCGGGAACCAAGGAGTGAGAAATAAACCTGTTGAGCCCCAAAACCATGGGCCTTCAGTTAATGCTTTTTGGTAGTCTTCATTGTGAGCAAAGACTACAATGAAGAAACCCTTTGAGCATAGGAGAACCTTGCAGTTGTTGGTCCAGTTAGATTGAATCCATTGGTAGAGATCTGCTGTGCATGGCCATAGCCCATTGAACCTGCAAATAATGGCATGCTCTGCATAATTTTGGATTTTCTCATCTAGCGTAGGATTCTTTATTTAAATGGAGGGGGTTTCCTCCATTTTGTCCACCAAAAAAGGTTTGGGGGCATGAGCTGGTGGATCTATTTTCTTGGGCCTCTGAGCATGGACTGCATCTTTGTATGAAAAAGCTACAGCTGAAGAAGACTGTCCAACAACTCCCCCTCTCAAAAGAAGGGTAAAAATGATGGAGGCATTTCTCTTAATGCTGTAAAATGAAAGGGGATAAATATCCTCAAGTTGTTTACATTCATGGAGGAGTCGTTGCGATTTAAAGGGAATCCCCAGCCTATATTCTAGGCATTACTTGAGGTCCTGCACTAGATCTGAGGAGCATACCCATTGTAGCAGAGTTTTGCCAGAAAGGAGCATGATCTGGATCTGGAATGAGTCGGAGTGATCAGACTTCTTCTTTCCTCTGCAGATCTGAGACGAGAGGAAGCTGGAGCTTTGGAGGGCGACCCTTTCCTGAACAGGCCGTAGGGGCTTGTGAAAAAATGAGGTGAGAGTCCAATGATTATTGGGTTTGTCATTTCTTACCACCCATAAGAGGTCCCAGATGCTCCTTCCAGGCAGATCCAGGAAGCTGAGAGCGTTCTGAATATGAGATACAGAGTATCAGCTGTTTTGGGTAGGCATAACATGGCTTTTGTTAACCCTGGTTGGATTTTCTTCTTCTTCTGAGCGGATATGGTGCGAAATACTGGATGATCTTCAGCCTCTGCATCCAACGACCACCATAGCCTCGGCCTTTCCTATGGCGCTCGATTTCCCCTCTTGCTGAATCTTTACAGGGTAAGCAATACCGGGACCATTCCTGTGGCCCTTCCTGTTGTGACGCCAATGGAGGGAGTAGGGGATCAACTTTAGACGCCTCAATCCCAGAACCTTAGCTCCATAAAACCTAATCGAAGCACTTCATCCCACCATCGCTCAACTCCTCGAGTTCTATTTCAGCAAAGAGTTGACGATAGAAATGTTCTTTTACAAAATAACTACATAGGACATAGTTAAATTAAGTTTATTAAACTTATTTAACTTAGGAAATTTGAGTTGAAAGTATTTTGAAATTCATGTATATATTCTCCCTACTTTGTAGGAGTCCAGTGTGAGTTAATTGTGAGTTGTAAAATAGAAGACTTAGTTTCATGAGTTAGTTCAATTAAATTAGTTCTCAAACTGATTGAGAGAACTAAGAGTGAGTTAGCAGTTAGTGGTGACACTAGTGAACTCCATCAGTGCTAGTCTAGTTAACTGAATATTTACTCATCAGAAATTCATGCATGTCGATTCTGAGAAAGACCCAGTTGAGACTAGAGTGTAGGGAAAATGTAATATTTGTTTTATATTTTTCTGAGTTGCATTGATAGTGCATGCAATCAGGAACTGATCCTTGAGGGATTTCACTATTTTTAGAGGTTTTATTTCCCTTTAAATACAAGCTATTCTCCATAGGAATTACACATTGGAATATAGACTTGGAGAGCTTGTGAAGAGGCTAAGCTTTGGACTTGAGCTTGCTTATGAGTTGGAGATTGAATTTTCCGAGTGTTGGGATTGTTCTAGAGAGAACAAGCATTGTAACTTCATATTTATTTTCCAGATTAATACAAAACAAATAGTGGGGTTTTGAGCTGTGGCTTTCCTCAGATATTTATTGTGTTATGTGCCTTTGATTCTCTTCCTATATTTATTATTGTTTGTTCAATGTTTATGGGCTTCCGCTATAAAGAGTAGAAGTAGATTCTTGTCTCTTGCTTTAGCAAATTGTATTAGCTTGTGAATCTACAAGATTTTCTACATGGTATCAGAGCAAGATTGTTTTTTGGGCCACGAGGTTGTAGAGCATATTTGAGAATTTATGTGCAAAATTTTTAGAAACAAATTGCATATCTAGATCCTTGGGAAAGGATACCCAAATTCAAAAAAAAAAATCGGCCAAATCGGAGTTCGGATGAGGGAGATATTGCTGATTTAAAATCAACTCTCTAGAGGAGATTTCAAAGTTTTAAGTTTCTCAATTATAGGTGAAAGTCGAATTTTCAATACATACTTCAGGATCGGCTGATGGCATTCCATGGGTCGAGGCTTGAGTATGCCTTTGAAGGTAGCTCAATTTTCATAGCCTAGAGGGATAGGATGGAGGCTGTGCTAGAGGACAATGGATTGAAGGAATTTGTTGAACAAGAAATTCCTAAGCCAACAACTATTGATGCACATAACTTGGTCGAGTGGAAGAAGTTTGTGGTGAAGGAAAGGAGGATAATAATTGAAGGAGTTCGAGATCATATTGTCTTGAGTATCCATGGAAAGGAAACCCCGCATGCTATGTGGAAAACATTGACGAACTTGTATCAGAATAACAATGATTAAAGGAAGTTGGCACTGAAGGATAAACTTTGTAAAATAAAGATGGAGAAAGGCGAGACGATTCCAAAGTACTTGACCAAGTTCACTCAATGTTAGAATGAACTTGGAAGTGTTGGAATCATAGTTTCCGAGGAGGATATGGTGAGTCTTGCTCTTCTTGGATTCCCAAAGAGTTGGCATAGTTATCAAGGCTCTGTCAATGGTCGGGAGAAGTTGCTAGATTGGGAACGAAGATGGTCAGATTTGATGCAGGATGAAATCGGGAGGAACACCAGGGATGGCTCTTCATCAAATACTGATGATGAAGAGAACTGTGTCTTAGCAATTAAGGAGAGGAAGGGGAAAGGTAAAATTTCTCGTTCCACATAAGATTCTTATCATGGAGGTAAGAAGAAGGACATGACGAAAGTTAAATGCTTTCACTGTCACAAGATGGGTCACTTTGCTACAAATTTTCCATTAAATAAGTCGAAGGAGAGCTCCTTAGTAGGAGAAATGGGTGAGGCTTCGGCCTCCCAATTCGAATTGGAATTTTCCCTCATTGCATGCATGGTGTCTTCAATCATGGGAAGTGTCTGGTACTTATATAGTGGAGCTTCATTCCACATGACTGGCGACAAAGAGTTATTCAATGAACTGGAGGAGAAATATCTCAAGATGCATATCGAGATGGGTGATGACGGTAAGTATAGTGTTAATGGTGTGGGTGCTATTAGTTTTTAGAGGGAGTGCACGACTCCACTCACCTTGAAGAATGTTATGCATGTACCTAGATTGACAAAGAACTTGGTATCCATTTCAATGCTTGATGATATAGGCTATGATGTGATCTTTTCGAAAGGAAACGTGTTCCTTCGACACATAGCCATGGGTCAAGTAAAGAAGATAGGGATTCGAGTTCAGAATCTCTATAAGATAGAGATAGAGGATTGTGCTGCTTTGAGTTCAAAAGCAGAAAATATGTTGAGCTGAGACGTCGACGAGTTGTGGCATAGGTGATTGAGCCACTTGCATCACGAGGCTTTGAAGATATTACAACAAATCTCTATTGGTCTTCCCAAAGGTACGCTTGAGCAAGTTGATAGATGCAAGGGTTGTACTTCGAGAAAATACACCAAGTCTTCCTTTGGAGACAGAGATAGTCGGACATATTCTATTCTAGAGAGAGTCCATTCAGATGTGTGTGGACCATTCTCGACAACATCCACATCCACAACCAAACACAAGTATATGTTATATTTGTTGATGACTATTCTCGTAAATGTTGGGTATTTTTTATTCAGAAAAATGATCAAACTTTCACAAAGTTTTGTGAGTTCAAAGCATTGGTATAGAAAAAGTCTAGAAAGAAGGTTAAATCTATACTAAGTGATAACGACGGTGGGCATGTCTCCAATGAGTTTAATAATTTTGTGCAACGGAAGGGATTAAACGAGAGTTGACAACACCCCGTAACCCTCAACAGAATGGGGTTTCTGAGAGGAAGAACAAGAGCATAGTAGGGGTAGCAAGGGAGATGTTGCATGATGAGGGCCTACCACTACACTTGTGGGTTGAGGCATGCAACATAGTGGTTTATGTTCAAAACCATAGCTCACATTAGATACTTGAGATGAAGACACCAGAGAAGGCTTATTTTGGTAAGAGGCTAGATGTTGGTCACTTCAGGATTTTTGGGTCATCGATTTATTGCCATGTGACAAAATATGCATAGAAGAAGCTTGAGTGAAAAAAAGAGTTGGGGATATTTGTGGGGTACAATGTTACACCCTCCAACTATCGAGTGTACATGCCAACCAGTCGGATGACAGTGGTTTGCTGGGATATCAGGTTCGATGAGGAGAAGGCCATGTGAGTATCCCTTGAGAGGGAGCTTGAACTACATGTGGATGAGGATATTTTAAATACTAAGGTTGAGGGACCTCAGATTGATGTGGGGTAGCTACATGTAGAGGTTCAGAGAGTGGAGACATACTCTCAGGAAGAGTCTTTCGGAGAGGGAAGAAAGCGCACTAGAGAGGCTAACAGATTGTTGGATGATGCACGGGAGAATGTGGGAGCACCCTCTTCTTAGCATAGAAAGAGCAGGTCACCAGATAGGTACACTGGATACATGGCACTTATGGGTGCATGTGTTGTGACAAAGACATCTTCCTTTCAGGAAGTAGTGCAACAACCAGTTTGGGTTGATGCAATGATGGAGGAGTATGACTCCATAGTTCAAAACAATGTTTGAGATGTGGTCCCGAGATTGAAGGACAAGTCAGTTGTGAGCTCTTATTGGCTTTACAAGGTAAAGAAATCTATAGATGTTAGCGTGGAGAATCATAAGGCCAAATTTGTGGCATGTGGCTTTTCACAAGTAGAGGGGATTGAATATGATGAGGCCTTTTCTCCTGTTGCAAGGTACTCATCAATCAAATCTATTTTGGCACTATTAGAACAGATGGGTTGGAAGATATATCAAATGGATGTGAAGACTACCTTCCTTAATGACATGATTGAGGAAGAGGTGTACATATAGTAGCCCAAAGGTTTTGAAACCTTGGACTGTGAGTTGCATGTGTGTCGACTCAAGAGAATGTTGTATGGGTTGAAGCAAGCACCTCGTGCTTGGTACACCATGATAGATATCTACTTCACTATGTTGGGCTTCACAAAGAGTGAAGAGGATGTGAACCTGTATCACATAGTGGTGGAAGATAAGCTATTGATCATTGTACTTTATGTAGAAGATCTTATACTGACAGGTGATGAGAAGCTCATCAAATATTGCAAGGAGGACCTTGCAAGAGAGCTTGAGATGAAGGACATGGGGCTCATGCATTACTTTCTTGGCATGGAGGTATGGCAGGGAGATGAGGAGTTGTTTGTATCTCAGTGTTGAAAATGGAAACAAGAAATTGCTAAAAATAGAAGTGCTAAAAATAGCACTACTAAAAATAGCAGTTTGGGTACTAGTGCTAGATTGGGCAATAGGGAATGCAAAATGGAAGTGCTAAAAATAGAAGTTCTATTTTTAGAAGTTAGTGTGGATTCCTATTTTAGTCAGTCCCTGGACTAGAAATAGGAAGTAAAATTCAAATTTGATATTAACAACAATTTGTAAATTAATTAATTAATTTAGTTTGAGTTAATTCGTTAAGGAATTATGAACTTAAAGTCTATGTGAGGACATGCAACAATTTCTCCTTTGATTGAGGAATTTATCCCTTGATTAAAGGAGATAAGGATGAGTTCTATATTGAGTATGATCAGTTGACTTAGTTTAACTTAGTCAAGTCCAGTTAGATTAATTTAACAGTTTGTTAAATTAATAAGAGTTTAGTTAGTTAATGCTTGCATGTATGTAACTTCTGTATTTCAGATAATTGAGTATTTACTCATGGATAACTCATGCATGTCAGTTCAAATAGAGACCCAAGTGAGATTAGATGGAGGGACAATGTACTATTAGTTGCTAGGATATTCCTTGTGAATATTCATTGCATGCAGAAGGAATATTATTCCTTATGGATTGCGTAGTTGGACCTGAGGTTAGAACAGGTATGATGTGGCCAATTCACACATGTTATGACATTGAACCCCAATCAAAACTATGCAAGGAAATAGGATCTTGGAGGACTTGTGTAGCCTATATATTTAGGCCTAGGTAGTCCATGAGCTTAATCATCGGAGTACAGAGAGAGCAGGATAGCTTTTGAGCTGATTCTTTTTGTATGTTGTTGAGGATTTCCACTTGATTGATAATACCGAGATGGGGTTTTAGGTTGGTGCTTTCCCCAGGTTATATCTTCTGTGTTATGGTTGATTACTTCTCATTCTTAGTTATATCTATTCATGCTTGATGTTGCTCATGTTCAATTAAGCTTCCGAAAAGTTTATGATAGATGTAGATCTATTATTATGCTTTAGTACATTGCATATATCAGTTTGATCTGCAGGTGAAATTTCTACATGATACCAGTGAGCTAGCAGGTTTTTTAGAAAAAGTTCTACATGGTATCAGAGCCAAGTTATCAAGGAAGAACAATATACAAGAAGGGAGAAGTTGAAGTTTGTGGTTTCTGAATATTGAATTGAGTTCTTATCACATCTATTTCACCGATGGCGTTCTATGGTTTGAGACTCGAATATGCCCTTGATCGCAGTTCAAATTATATAGACTGGAAGGATCGCATGGAGGAAGTATTAGAAGATAATGGCCTTAAGGACTTCATTGATCAAGAAGTCCCGAAGCCGACTGATGCTACTCAATTGGTGGAATGGAAGAAGTGTGTGGCTAGAGCAAGGAGAATCCTTCTGGAAGGAGTTCAAGATCACATTGTCTCGAGCCTCCATGTGAAGGAGACTTTGTTTTCGATGTGGAAAACATTGAAGGATCTTTATCGAAATACCAGTGATTAGAGGAAGATGGCACTAAAGGACAAACTTTGAAAGATCAAGTGTGAAAAGGATGACATGATCTCTATGTATCTGAACAAGCTCACCTCATGTAGGGATGAGCTTGGAAGTGTAGGGATCATGACGGCTCATGATGACATGGTGAGTATTGCACTCCTCAATCTTCCTAAGAGCTGGCATAACTACCAGGACTTGGTTAATGGAAAAGAGAAACATCCAGATTGGGAACGACTTTGGTCAGATTTGATGTAGGAGGAGATAAGAAGAAGCACCATAGATGGTTCTTCATCCATGGACAATGAAGAAAACTGTGCCTTAGCGAGTAAGGTGAAGAAGGGGAAGGAGAAGGTTTCTCTTTCTGAGTCTAGTTCTTCCCATGGTGGGAAGAAGTTTGACAAATCGAAAATGCAATGCTTTCGTTGTCATGAGGTGGGCCATTTTGTTACAAATTTTCCACTGAGGAAATCCAAGAAAGGATTCGGGGAAGGATCTGAAGGTGAGGCACTTGCTTCATATTTCAAGTTGGATTTCACACTCTTCGAAAGCATGGTTTCATCCATGGTGGGAAGTGGTTGGTTTCTTGACAGTGGAGCTTCTTTCCACATGACCGACGACAAGAGTATGTTTAGTACTTTGGAGGAGAAAGATCTCCAAATACTCATAGCGATGGGTAATGATGAAAAGTATAATGTCTCAAGTGTAGGCATGATTATTCTTTAGAGGGAGCATGGAGCTTGCCTTACCTTGACCGATGTCAAGTATGTACCAGGATTGAAGAGAAACTTGGTGTCGATCGTGATGCTGGAACACAGAGGCTATGATGTAGTCTTCAGTAAGGGAAAGGTTTTCATTAGATACATCATCACTAGACAGGTGAAGCAGATCGGTTCACGGGTCAAGAACCTATATGCTCTTGAGGTTCAAGATGCATGCAAAGCCTTGAGGAGCAAGGCTATTGATGGAGACTTGGTGGTTGAGAGGGAGAGTACATTACCTCTCAACATGCAGCGTTAGAAGAAGTCTAAGACGATTGTGGAGGAGCCATGATTGGTGCAACAACTTCAGGAGGTTGTAGAGAAGCCACAACAGGGGAAGATGAGAGGATATCGAGTAGAGACATCTGCTCATGCAGAGACCTCTAGTAGGGGGAAACTTTGAGCCAGGTGAGCAGAGGGATCACATGCATCCATACCTCCAGGTAGGAGGTGGGGTGATGTGGAGTGATCGTCCCAAGGAGGAGGGGCAAGATCCTTGAGGTACCCAACCTCTTTGATTCGACTTTGCTATAGGAGCCCTGATGAGGAGTAAGAACTAACTGATTGGGTAGAGATAGATGCGGCTGGAGTAGCAGAGAGAGCTATAGTGCAGGGAATCCCAGGAAAACGCATAGCTAGCAGGCTACAGCAATGCGAGAGGCACAAGTGTGTTGCACCAGTGTAGGGTAGCACAGAGAGGTGTGCAACGGTGCAAGATGCATGGAGATGTTGCAGTAGCGTAGAAGTTAGAGAGGGAACACTTGTTAGCAACAGGTAGAGCTTCAACATCATAGTATGTTTCTAACCGAACAAAGAGGTCAGTTGGGATTTTTTTGTTTTTTGTTTTGAGAGTTACTGAAGCAACCACATTTGGTAGAAGTGTTGCATGCAGAAAATTTTAAAAGGTACATGATCGGGTTTGAGAGGAAGCCTTTCTTGTTGAGAGGGACTGTTGAAAATGTCAAAAAGAAATTGCTAAAAATAGAAATGCTAAAATTAGCACTACTAAAAATAGTAGTTTGGGTACCAGTGTTGGATTTGGCAACAAGGAATGAAAAATGGAAGTGCTAAAAACAAAAGTTCTATTTTTAGCAGTTCAGTGTGGATTCCTATTTTAGTTAGTCCCTGGACTAGAAATAGGAAGTAAAATTCAAATTTGATATTAACAACAGTTTGTAAATTAATTAATTAATTCAGTTTGTGTTAATTAGTTAAGGAATTATGAACTTGAAGTCTATGTGAGGACATGCAACAGTTTCTCCTTTGATTGAGGAATTTATCCCTTGATTAAAGGAGATAAGGATGAGTTCTATATTGAGTATGATCAGTTGACTTAGTTTAACGTAGTCAAGTCTAGTTAGATTAATTTAACAGTTTGTTAAATTAATGAGAGTTCAGTTAGTTAATGCTTGCATGCATGTAACTACTGTATTTCAGATAACTGAGTATTTACTCATGGATAACTCATGCATGGCAGTTCAGACAGAGACCTAGTTGAGATCAGATGGAGGGACAATGTGCTATCAATTGCTAGGATATTCCTTGTGAATATTCCTTGCATGTAGAAGGAATATTATTCCTTATGGATTGTGTAGTTGGAACTGAGGTTACAGTAGGTATGATGTGGCCAATTCACACATGTTATGACATTGGACCCCAATCAAAACTATGCAAGAAAATAGGAGCTTGGAGGACTTGTGTAGCCTATATATTCAGGCCTAGGTAGTCCATGAGCTTAATCATTAGAGTACAGAGAGAGCATGATATATTTTGAGCTGATTCTTTTTGTATGTTGTTGAGGATTTCCACTTAATTGATAATACTGAGATGGGGTTTTAGGTTGGTGCTTTCCCTAGGTTATATCTTCTGTGTTATGGTTGATTACTTCTCATTCTTAGTTATATCTGTTCATGCTTGATGTTGCTCATGTTCAATTAAGCTTCCACAAAGTTTATGGTAGATGTAGATCTAGTATTATGCTTTAGTAAATTGCATATATCAGTTTGATCTGTAGGTGAAATTTCTACATGATATTAGTGAGCTAGCTGATTTGTAGAGAAAATTCTACACTTAGGGCAATTATGCCAACGAGATACTTAGGAGATTTTGCATGGAGAGCAGTAAACCCATGGAGACTCCTTTAGCTAGTAACTACAGGAAGGAGGATGCTACTTCAGGGGAAGTAGTGGAAGCTACTGTTTATAGGTAACTTTTGGGTTCACTCATGTACTTGGTGAACACACGATCGGATATGTGCTATGAAGTTAACTAGCTTAGTCAAGCGATGGTTAGTCCTACTAAGTTGTATTGGAAGGAAACAAAGAATGTATTGAGATACCTCAAAGGCACTACTCAATTTGGGTTATGGTAAAGATCGACAAATGGAGTGAAGTTTCAAGGATTCGCCGATGTAGATTGGGCAGGGAGTCCATTCGACAAGAAGAGCACATCAAGATGGATCTTTAGTATCGGGTTAACGACATTATCTTTGTACAAGAGGAAACAATGATCGGTTGCACTCAATTCGATATAGGAAGAGTACATGGCTACAAGTTAGGCATCATGTGAGGCTATTTGGATGAGGAAGATCTTGGTTAGTTTGTTTGGTCAATAGATGTACCCGAAAATGATATATTGTGATAATGAGAATTATATCAAACTCTCTAAAAATCTAGTCTTTCATGATCGGTCCAAGCATATTGATGTCCAGTATCATCATCTCAAAGATTGTGTATTAAGATCATGTTCTTGGATTACATTCCCAAGGAGGACCAAAATGCTTACATCTTGACAAAGGCATTGTCAAGATGTAAATTCGAGTTTCACAGAGACATGATCTGGGTAGTTGATAATACATTTCTTGTTGAGAGGGAGTGTTGAGAAATGGCAACAAGAAATTCCAATTTAATTTGTCCTTGAATTAAACTGTGAATTAAATTCGGATTCTATTCTCATAGCAACTTAAAATAGTTAAATTAAGTTTATTAAACTTACTTAACATAGGATATTCGAGTTGAAAGTCTTTTGGAAGTCATGTATATGTTATCCCTACTTTGTAGGAGTCCAATGTGAGTTAATTGTGAGTGTAAAATAAAAGACTCAGTTTCATGATTTAGTTCAATTAAATTAGTTATCAAACTAATTGAGAGAACTAATAGTGAGTTAAGTGTCAGTGGTGACACTAATGAATTCCACCAGTGCTACTCTAGTTAATTGAATATTTACTTATCAAAAACTCATGCATGTCGATTTTGAAAAAGATCTAGTTGAGACTAGAGTTCATGGATAGTGTACCATTTGTTTTAGATTTTTCTGAGTTAGACTGATAGTGCATGTAATTAGGAACTGATCCTTAAGGGATTGCAATATTTTTAGAGGCTTTATTTCCCTTTAAATACAATCTATTCTCCATAGGAATTACACATTGGAATAGAGACTTGGAGAGCTTGTGACGAGGCTAAGGTTTGGCCTTAAGCTTGCTTATGAGTTGGAGATTGAATTTGTTGAGTGCCGGGATTGTTCTAGAGAGAACAAGCATTGTAATTTCATCTTGATTTTCCGTATTAATAAAAAACAAATAGTGGGATTTTGAGTTGTGGCTTTCCCCGGATATTTATTGTGTTATGTGCCTTTGATTCTCTTCCTCTATTTATTATTGTTTGCTCGATGTTTATGGGCTTCCGTTGTAAACAATAGAAGTATATTCTTGTCTCTTGCTTTAGAAAATTGCATTAGATTGTGAGTCTACAAGTTTTTCTACAAATGTTGAAACATAAAAAATATTTAACACACCACAAAATATTGAATAGAGATCGCTCACTGACATAGATATTGACAAATTTCTTTCCACCAAAGAGATTGAAATTATCCCAGCCTTCCCTTCAACATAAATTGTTCTTAGAGTAGAGGAAATTCCTCCTCTTGATGTCTTTTACAGTCCAAAACATCAGGTTGGGGTAAAATGACAGAGGAAGAAAATGAAAATAGAACATTCATTGGCGATAATTCCTGACAATGAGCCAATATATGTCATTTGGAAGGATACCCCCATGGATCCTTCAGATAATTTGACCAAACTATGACAGTTTGCAAGTGCTTATGCATCTGCCACTATTGATAAGGCAATGAAAGTCAAACAACTACTAAGGGAGAGAGATGAGAGGATACAACAATAAGAAAAACAAAATTTAGACCATAAAATGAAAGAAAAATGGCACAACTACACCATATCTTTGATCAGTTAAAGCTCCAGTATAAAGTAGAGACAAGTGCTAAAGATGCTCAAATACAATAGCTGCAATTTTCTATGGAACTACTGAAATTTAATCCTAAAATTGAGGATTTTGGAAAAGAAGGAATAGAACTCAATTCTTTGTTGTCAATGCAACAAACAACATTTTGTCAGAGGCTATCGATCATCACTCTGATGTATAAGGAAAGCGATTCACTGATGAATCGAGCTTTCGATATGAGGGTCATTTTTAACGAGATTGATGAGAATATTTCAGGATACATTACATTACAAGATACTCCAGAAGGAAGGGTAGCAGATCTCCCCAGGATAGAAGAATCTCACAAAGATATCCTCTTCACTAATTGGGATATTCAGCTAAAACAGGGAGAAAGGGTAGTCGCAAGAGAAACTGATGTTGCGAGAAACATCATTGAGATCATCAAGGAAAATTTACATAATGCCAATCTGATACAAGAATGCCTACCTTGGAGTCTCCCCAATATTAGAGCCCTAGAAGCAAAATGGAAAGAAACTTCCACATCAAAAGAATAAGAGATCAAAAAACTTACAAAACTAGTCTAGGAAGTTTATTGGAGGTATCTGGTAAAGCCACATAGTTAGTGTCTAGTATTACGGTGCCTAGCTGACTCAACCATGCACATGCTGCCTTCCCTTTCAAGTGTAGTGTATACCAGCCATATGTGCACAAGGATGAAACAACCTCTCGAACTCAAGCCAATGATGGATATATATGACTTCAGAAAAAATATGAAAGAGTAGATACCGTTGCATGATGGAACTAGTTATTTCAATAATTTTTCTTTTATGTAATTCTGTCACTTATTTTAAGGAGAGTTGTTTAAACCTCCTCTGAACTTCATGCAATTCCTATTTTAATACTTTTAGTTTATTATATAAACCATTTCATGTATTTTAAAAAGGGTATGGAATTTTATAAAGAAACTCTTTATAAGCTTGTACTTTTGTACTTTAAAGTTTCTCTTGGTAGAATCCTTGGATCAATGTCTTGAAATTTTGGGAAGAAGGCCTAGAGAAGCTTGTACTTTTGTACTTTTGAAAACCATCTTAATAAGAAATACTGGATTGAAGCTACTTACTTTATGAGCAAATTGATATGCATCAGGTACTTCTATCTTTGTGTATTTATTTTTTCATGAATTAACAATCGTTTTTATTATATTGTTTTATCATATGTATCTTTTTTCCATACAATGTTATATCCATTCACTTTTGAATATACTAGGACTGTGATTTCTAATACATTGATGATAAAGTGTTTAAATGATATTTGATGTGATATATGTTTATAAATTATTTTGATTAAATATTTAATCAAAATAGTTATTTCAAAGGCTTTTTCATTTCTGTTAGTATTTGGTTAATCTTCATTATCATATACTAAAGATCATCGTTGTAGATCGCACAAGTATAAGTAAATTCCCTAGTAATATATAGATAGGTTATATATATGTGTGTGTGCGTGTGTGTTTGAGTTGAAAGACACCCCATCTATCACTTAGTTTTGGCAATCAACCACCCTATCCATCCTATCAGATTTTTATTGGGAAACTGGTCCTATTATAGCTAGTTAGAGCCACTAATTCAAACGGAAAAGGGAAGGTAGTCAAGTCCTCAATTGGGTGGTTTTCCCCCATATTGTTGCAGTGATTTTTAAGTCTTCAACATTTTTGCACTAGAACGAGGGCCAAGACTATGAATGGTAAAGAGAACTTATTCTAAATTAACAAGAAATTCCAAGAGTCACTCCCCCTCAAGATCACATTCAACTTCTAGATCCTCATCTAAAACTCATATTTCTAGATCACAAGTTGAGCAGTCACCCTCGAAATATCCTAGTACAGTTCCTAAAGCACCTTCTTCATATTATAATCTTGAATCACCTGAGGTTCAGACTTTAATATAGAAATTAGAGGAAATATGTATTTCAACACAAAAACCTATCCCATCTGAAGCATCTGAAGGAAGTATCACTTATGTTTTACAACCCACTCAAATTCTAACCCATTCTCAAAGTGAGAAGCTTGGGGTTCCTCCATTTGAATTTCCTCTTCCTTCTTTCCAAAAGAAAACTAAGAAATCTGAGTCACAAACATCAACTAGTGAGGTTTTATCCAATTCCCCTCCAAAAACACCCTCATTTCCTCCATTCATTCCTCTCAATATCCATTCTTCTCAAGGTACTAGTGCTAGTTTATCCAGATCAAGTACACAACCTGCCTCTTCTTCCACTCAAACTCCCCCAATATCCACTTCTCCTGAAATTCCAATAATGGAAGAACAACAACCACCAACAACCTCCCCTCCATGATCTTCCTAAACATCCTGAAAGATGGCTGCCAAAATTTAATCCTGATGATGGATTTCTTGTTGAGGAGCATCTCCATAATTATATGCTAGTTATTAATCTTAATGGAGTAGTCGAAGAAAATTGTGTAGTAAGATTATTTCTCTACACTCTCCAAGGATCAACAGGGTCATGGTATTTTTCATTACCACCGGGATCTATTACTAATTGGGATATGTTTGAAGAGCAATTTCTAGCCAAATTTGGTGATGACCATACAATCGCATCCCTTATGAATGATCTTTCTAATTTAAAAGCTCAATTAGGTGAAAAGATAAAATATTTCAATTCCAGATTCAATAAATTGCTAAACAAAATCCCAGCCACATCAAGCCCGGTGTTGATGTCCAAATCAAGTGGTATATTTCTTCCCTTCCTTTGAATATAGAAATTTTCATAGATAGAGCTAATAAGGCTACTTTGGTAGAAAACATGAAAGAATCCTTGTCTATAGAAAAGAGAATAGTTACATTAGAAAAGAAAACAACCAAGGAAGATAGAAAAATGAAAAATGTTACATTTAAGGATGAATCAAAGAAGAAATCCCCTAAAAATCCTTTTGATCTTGAAGGTTTGAAAAAATTCCTAAAAACCATGTCAAATGAAATGGTAGAGATAAAGAAACAAGTAGCTGAATCCTCTTCTAAAAAACCTTTCATATCCTTCAAGAGGAATCATACTTCTAATCCTCAGTCACCAAATACAATATCCAATGCTGAATCTAACTTTGAAGAAGAGGAAGAAGAAACTGCATTAACTGATGAAGAGACTAAAGATGAAGAATTGGTTGAAGTACATGGAATGTGGGATTTCATCCTCCTTGTTTCCGATAATGAAGAAGAGAAAGAAGCTCCACATGTTAGCACCAGGAGTAAGGGCCCTGCTGATTTAACACAATCAAATCAAAAGAAAAGGCCCTCAACCTTTGTTGCCAAGGAAAAGGTGGTCAATAAAAATTCTTCTCCAAAAAATCCTTAACCAACTCCATCCTCATCTAATCCTCCATATTCATCTAAAACCTTGGTAGTTATTGATACCATGGAATATAACATAGAGGAGGACATGAATAAAACCAGAGCCAATATCTCTCTTAATGAGCTCAGTAAGCTTAAACATCAACATAAATTATTGATAAAAGAATTCAATGCAGTTCATGCTTCTCCTCTTCTTGCTGCTATGATATCCCAAGATTTAAGAGGAATGGGTAAACCCCCCAATGATTCATCAAATAAGGTCGATCCTACTGATGTTATCTTAATTGGTGACATATCCAATTCACAATCTACCCCTTTCATCTTGAATTATGAAATATTCAATAAAAAATTGCACAATTTCTTAATAGATTCAAGAGCCTCTTCAAACATAATGTCAAGAATAGTCTGTACTAAATTAAACATTTCACCCCAAAAGTCTGTTGTTCACATTGTGCAACTTGATAGAACAAAAGTTGAAGTCTTAGGAGAAATGAATTTAGTCACTGTTAGATTCTATTCTAACTCGAAAGTTTGTCAATTAATTGACATACTAGTTGTTGATATACCTGAGTTCTATGGTTTAATTTTGAGAAAATATTGGTCTAAAAAGCTCCACGACTATTTTGCAATAGATTGGTCTCACATGTGGCTCCCTTAAAATGGAAAGACAAGTCAAATTAGAATTGACCGAGAAAAGAATTTGAAGCACATAGTGACTGACTTTGAAGATGAGAATGATCCAGTAGATTTCAACAATAATATAATTAGAAATTACTTTGCATAGTCATTTTTTAGGAAATTTCAATGAACAAAAGTCTCCTTTTTTGGAAAACTCTGCTACTTCCCAAATTGAGAATTTTTCTCAAATAGATTCTTCTAGATGTATAAATCTTGTAGATAAACCCTTAACTAAACTTTGTTTTGGACATTGTATTTTGATGGATCTAAATCTAATGATGGTGCATGAGCTGGTTGTATATTAATTAGTCCAGAAGGAGAAAAAAGCATGCTAGCACATAGGTTAGAATTTGAATGCACAAATAATATTTCCGAATATGAGGCACTGATTCAAGGTTTGTATAAAGAAATATGCCTTGATATCAAATATCTTCAAGTCTTTGGATATTCAGAAATTGTTATTAAGCAAGTAAGAAACACCATTCATTGTCTCTATGGACATTTAAAACATTACCAATCATTAGTCCAAGATCTTACTTCATATTTTTTAGCATTCAACATCTCCCCTATAGCTAGACTTTGAAATGCAAGTGCCGACCTTCTGGCTAATATAGCATTCAAGATTGTACATTTAGAGGATTATAGTCCAGATAGGGTTTCCATAGAATTAATTTTTAGACCATCCATTATCAATAACACCACCAATTGGCGAGTCTTTAGTGATGATGAGGATATCATAAAATTTTTAACATCAGAAGGGTCATATGATGACCAGATAATAGTTGAAAATAGAAGTCTAATGAGAATCACATACCTAAATTTGTGGTAAAATTGGAGGATCTTTATGATCTTAAGGAGAAATTCAAGAAGGTTACTAATTCTAAAATTCAAAGTTCAACCTTAAGGTTTGAACTCGTAAACCTTGGAACTGATGTCAAACCTCAAAACACCAATCTAGGATTTGGTCTCTCTCCTGATGAGAGATCAACCTTTATCTGTTTGTTAAAAGTACAAAGGTATGTTTTCTTGGAACTATGATGATCTTAAAACATATGATACCTATATCATACAACATACCATTCCCATGATATCCAATGACAAACCTGTACAACATAAATTAAGGAAAATTAATCCCAATTTAGAAAGTCAAATCAAATTTGAGCTGAATAAACTCCTTAAGCCAAAATTATCTTTCCTGTTAGGAATTCAAAATGGGTTTCAAACTTAGTACCTGCCAGGAAGAAGAATGGTGACATTCACATCTGTATTGATTTTAGAAATATCAACAAAGCTTGTTAGAAGGACAATTTCCCATTACCGACCATGGAACAGATACTGCAATTAGTAGTTGGTTCATAGTTAATGTCTTTTCTTGATGGATTTTCAGGATATAACCAAATCCTTTTTCATCTAGATGATAGATTAAAGACTACATTTAGGACTAAATGGGGAACCTATGCCTATTAGAAAATGCCTTTTGGTTTAATTAACGCAGGGGAAACTTTCCAAAGAGCTATGGATATAACCTTTAAAGGTTTGATAAACAAAACTGTTGTCATTTATTTGGATGATATCATTGTTTATTCCATGAACAAAACCAACCATTTACATGACTTCGATCAGATATTTGAACGTTGTAATTAATATGGAATCTCATTAAATCCAAAGAAGTCTTATTTTTCTCTAAGTGAAGGTAATAAAACTTGTATGGTTTATTGTATCCAAAAATGGAATTTGTATTGATCCAACCACAATAAAAGAAATTGCTGAAATTTCTTTACCCCACAATAAAAAATCTATGCAGTATTTTCTAGGTCGGATAAATTTTGTTAAATAATTTGTCCCCGGATTTTCCCAAATTTTTTTACCATTACAAACCATGATTAAGAAAAATTCAATCTTTAAATGGGGACATAACGAAAGAGAATCTTTTGATCTTATCAAACATGCCATTATGAATTATCCCTCTTTAACAACCCCAAAATTTTCTAATCATTCCATTTTATATACATTCACTTCTAAAATTTCATATGCTACTGTTTTAACACAACTCAATGATCAAGAAATCGAAGCATCCATCTACTTATTTAGTTCTAATTTTCAAGGTGCTAAACTAAATTATTTAGAGGTGGAAAAATAGGCTTTTGCTGTTTTCAAATTTGTAAAGCACTTCAGGCCTTTTCTCCTCAAAACCGATACTAAAATAATAGTCCCATTCTCATTATTGAGACAATTACTTATGCAAAGGGAAGTAGGAGAAAAAAGGGAAAATTGGGTAACAACTCTGCAAGAATATGATATTGACATTAGACCAGCCAAAATTGTCAGAGGACAAGGTTTTTGCAGATTGCTTACAGGAGCTTCCAACCTACCAATAGATGAGGACTCAGGTAACATTGTACATATATAAAAGGTAAGCCTAAACTATTTAGAGTCCCAATATGTTGATCTTATTTTCTATTTGAAAAATGGATACGCTCCTCCTGAACTCAATCATAAAAGGGAAAGGGATTTAATATTGAAAGAAAATCAATATTGAATCATTGATGATGTGTTATTCAGAGAAAATTATGATTTTGTATTATTAAGATACCTTGAAAAATTTGAATCACAAAAGGATTTGCAGGAACTCCACGATGGACCAGCTGGTGAAAATTTTGGAGGAGATACTACTGCATATAAAATCCTCCATGCTGGGTACTATTGGCAAACCTTGTTCAAGGATAAACATGAATACATGAGAAATGTTGGAAATAATATTGAGAGGGGAGGGGGTGAATCAATATTAGTCAAGTCAATAACCTTTTTCTTTTCATACTCAATTTGTATACGCTACTTCCATGTGGGCAACCCGCTTCTACATGCAACTATGCATAAGGAAACAAGCATATATCCAAAAAACTAATGATTCAGTCAATTCATCTTATGTTGATCTTTTAATCTGCAAAAGGTTACAACCTTCTCTCATTGTCCAGCTTCTACTGGAAGGGAGCTACAACCCCCTAGCTCTTGTACTAGCCTATATATTTACTAGTATGTACGTGTCGGCCTACAGAAGGCTACAACCTTCTCTTTTCGTACAGGGACCACGTTTCATAAATCTTCAAACTGGATACTCCTGGAACACAACACCATAATCTGAAGGCCATGTTTCATCCAATTTTCGTACTGGATTCATCAATAACATTAAAGCTGAAATCAATCACCACTGCAATACAACCATCAACTATATCTGCATCAACCAATCACTGAAACTCAATCATTACTTTCTGAATCAACCAAACTTAATCAGTCAACCTCTGACACAACTGAATCAACCATTCATTCATACTTTAATCAACTTCAACAAATCAACTAGAATAGAGAGATCACGATAGCCAGTACACAGATTTGTATCCAGAATACCGCATCATTAATCAAACCCAGTTGTAACCTCAAAACCATGCATCAGAGTGTATAAGAAAGTTGGAGGAGCTGAACCGGTGTGTATACTCAACTTTATCAACGCGAACTAGCATATATATATGAAAATACTTACTTATAACTTCACTGCACTTCCTGACTTCAGACATACCCATATCATCACATATAAAGGATAATACGTGTGTTAGCAACCAGATCTAGCCCATCATATCACATAATGATAAGTCATTATAATTTTGATCCATTATTAGATCTCATCCATCATTACTGAAGCAAATCACAATCAATTAATCTGAACAAATACCAGAATGCAGTCACCAGAACATAAAGCAAAACCCAGATCTTTGCATCAACAACTAGAACCAATTGCAACTTCAACAATCATAGTTCACAAGGTATACGCTACTTCGGTGTGTCAAATCTGTGTGTATACACACTTTTACCAAAGTCAAATAGCGTATACATCTGTAAATATTCATTCATAATTTTGCAGCTATTCCAGACTTCAATTATAACCAGATCATAATATTTACAGAACAACACATGCATCAGTATACAAATCTAGAATAAACATGATCAAACAATATAAATATTATTCATTCCAAGCCTTAAGATCCTGATCCATGATTAGATCTTGTCCTCCATCAACCGCTAAGGCTCCTCTTTGGTTCAGATCAAGCAGAGCATCATAAACCCATAACCTGCATACTGGATCTCACACTTCATTAGATATTAAAAAATGCTTGTACACCTGGCCTAATGATCTTCTCATCCTTTTATAGTTTTAGGCCTTTCTCAAAGCCATGGACCAAAACCACTTAGTACCAATACATTGGACCAAATACCTAGGGTCAATACCTCGGACCAGATACCTTGGACCAATACCTTGGACTAGAAACTTATTTTTCCAAGGTATACCACACTTTTCTTTCTGTGAAAGTGCGTGTGTATGCCATACGCTCCTTTTGTTCTGTTAACCTACATGTATACGCAACTTGGTCAAGGTGAACCCGCGTATACCTCTTTTTCTTCATTCTTTGTAGTCTGAACTGTTATTCTTTGTTGTTGACCTGCTGCACTGTGAACTGTCATTTGAGAGAGTTTCCATTGTACATTACTTCTGAATTGATTCCTTTGAACTGCCCTGTATTTCATAACATCTATAAATACCACTGCCATGCATTCTATCACATCTGATATCTCCTCTATAGATTCATCTAGTTACCATGTACAAGTGAGTTGTTATGCTACAAGTGGGTTGCCATCAAGTACAACACATGCATCATAATGCCAACAATCTCCCCCTTTGGACTTGATGGCAACAACAACACCAAGTCACTCTCCCCCTTTGACATTTAGGGCAAAAGGCAGACCAAGATATTCTCCCCCTTTGATATCAAGGGAAAAGGGGCAGAACAAAATGAAGACTTTCATATCTGAATAGCTAAGTATTAATCATGCTCCCTGTATTCACATGCTGAATTCTCTGATTGAACTCCCCCTTTGTACATGTTGAGATGTACTGTATCATTCATGCTCCCCCTGAGCACATGCAGAGTCTGCAAATATTTTCAAGAAAAATAACATGACTTTATAACTCAAATATGTGAGTTTGACCTTCCTATCACCAATGACTCATACATACATTCATTGTCCCAGCCAAGTGGGGATATACCAAACTTGACTCATCCACCCAACCAAGTGGGGATATAACAATTGTTTATATATGACTTAAATATTACATTATCCTTCCCAAGCATAGTGGGGGTACAAATTACATCATATGACCAAAAGGGACTCATCAAAAGAGTAGACAGAGACAAATTATTACATCATGGGTCTTGATATGACCTTTACATTGAATGATATACATGACATTTATAATAGAGACCAAATATCTAAACATGACCATGATAGTGATCAACAACTATCATACACCATGTATGATTTGCTCCATAAGCATCTGTTAACAGTGTCCAGACCAACAACCTGTATATGTCCGTGTCAGTGTAAATATCATCAACCTGTGAAAAAGTATGTCTGCATATAGATATCAACTCATCCTCTTGATCTCATTAAGATCAACTTGCTTCGTTCCCTTCCATGAATCAACTTAGCATATGTCATATCTCCAAGCAGTAACAAAATCATTCACATCATATCCTATGTATGTGAAAACACCATAGTCATCATCTATGATCATAACATCATCATCGAGAATTACATGATATTTCCACAAGAAGCTTCAATATATCAATCATGTATCATCACTAGGGAACATCCCACTTCTGATAAGAATCAACCATGATAATCAACATATGTGAGTATCAACCTATCATCATAAGGTAAGAACTCATCACCATTATGTGACTAAGTAAGCCATGTCTTCAAATATCCATGTCTTCATGAGACATGTAATAACACCATTCTCTTGGCCAACCAACAATATTTGTCAATATGCAGTTTAAGTAATCATCCATGTATCTAGCATAGCAATATGTATCTAGCAAATCATGAACTCACAGTCATTTGTCAATATTTCTTGATATCATCAACAACAATCCTCAACCATGTGAAAGCCCAGAACTATAGAAATCATAACTACATCATATGAACTTTATGCATCTTTGAAGGCATGATGACAACAACATATAGGAAATGAGTGGCTCATCATCAAATAATGAAGTTGTGTACTCAAACTTTGTACCTCTCTTTTTCCTTATGAAGATCATCATGTAAGCAAAATATATGTACTATATGCATCATCAAATATTCATCCACAATCATCCATAAATCTGATCTGAATACCAACTATGTGATCCCAAGAATCATATGAGATTTTATCATGGGCAACTCATAACTGTAACATAGCAAGATGTATCATAAGCATCATTATCATTGATTAGGTACCAAATACTTCTAAACATAATGCCAACAATGCTTTATTAGAAGCATTACATGTTATCCCCATGAACCTGTTCCACCTGTTCACTATCAGATTTGATCATTGCATATGTTAGTAAGAAGTATCAAGTGATCATCATCAATCAGATATACATCAAGTTATCAACCACTTGTGAGGATAAAAAACTCTAAATAACATCCACAGACTATAGTCATCTATCATCACGACAAAAAAGATAACTGATAATTGTCTGAACCATATCAAATCAGTTTTTGTGAGTCTGTCCCACTACATTTTTCTCAAACCTACATATACGCAACTGTGCAGCTTCGAACTCGCATATATACACGACTTGCCTTCATGAAACTTGCTTAGGAGATTTAGAACATTTATGTTTCATACTTTTGGCTTCCCCTGAGTCTGTCATGTCTGTAAACTGTGCCATGTCACATTTTTCTGACTATACTTCCTTCTTCTTCCATATCTTCTAGTGTGATGATGTTTTCTCCTTTTGTTATGGTGCCCGAAATTTTCTCCTGCATTACTTTGCTATATGTCCAAGCTTGTTACATACATAACATCTCACATGTTTCATATTTCTTCTATAGCAGTCAATGGCTTTGTGACCAAACATATTGCAAGAATAAAAATATCCCTTAAAGTACCTACATGCTGATGATCTTTCTGTTGATGGTCTTGAACCATTCTACTTCTGCATCTTGCTACAACATATCCAAGATTATGACATATAAAACATTCAGCATTATTCATTTGAGGAAATAATTGACTATCAGTTCCATGGTTAGGAGTAAAATATTTTCTTTGAAGAATTTCTTTCTTTGGTTGTTGATGGAGTTGACCTCTAATCTCCTTGTTGAGCATTTTAGGTTTTACATTAGAGTTCCTTGCCTTAGCTTGTGAGCTAGATTCACCTTCAACAGATCCATGGAAACCAAGACCAGATTTGATGGTAGGAGACCTTTGACTACTAAGAATATCACCCAAAATCTTAGTACTATCTTGAAATCATAAAAGCTTATCCTTTTCTTCATATTTAGCTTTTAGTCTATTTACCTCAACTTGATATTGCTCTTACTTTTCAAGATACTGCTTCTTCATGATTTCTTCAGCTTTTCTTCCTTCTTCCACTTTTTGCTTTAATCCGAGAACTTCATTTTCCTATTCTTCAAGAACTTGGAGTAGTTCTTTATTCTATTTATTTGATTTTTCAAGATCTTCTTTTAGAGAGAGGATATTATCTTCAAGACTTTCATAGTAACTGGATCTATCTTCGAGTTTCTTGATTATTGTGCTCCTTTCATTTACTTCATTTCTTAATGAAGTCACTTCATCATGCAACTTTTGACATTGGTCTTTCTTTTCCTTGTTTCCTTCCTCTAGTTGAGCTTTTAGATTGGTATCTTCTTCTTTGAATGCACATTCCCTTTTGTCCAATAGATCTTGTTGATCTCTAATTTTGTCTGTAAGCCTTTTAAATCTGCCTCTATTTGATATCTTTCTTTCTCACCCATAAGACCAAATTCAGTTGTTTCGCTATCACTTTCATCATCTTCAAATGGATGGAGAAATGCATCACCAGAGGATAACAAATTCATACCTTATAGTCCTTTTGCTCGTTCGTCTTCATTTTGAGGTGATTCTAAATCTGAAGTGTTGCTTCTACATAATCCCCAATCGATTCTTCCATTGTCATAGTTCCTTTGAGATGTCTTCTTCTTTTGAGGCAATTTCTTCTTTAGCTTCTTCCCCATTGTTCTACGTATCTCCTTCAAGCGATCAAGCTTCTACCAAAGGACCTGATTTGATACCAATTGTTGGAAATAATACTGAGGGGGGGGGGAGGTTGAATCAGTAATAGTCAAGTCAATAATCTTTTTCTTTTCATACTCAAATTTGTATACGCTACTTCCATGTGGGTAACTCGCATGTACACGCAACTGTGCTTAAGGAAACAAGCGTATATCCAACAAACTAATGATTGAATTAATTCATCTTATGTTGATATTTTAATCTGCAAATGGCTACAACCTTCTCTCGTTCTCTAGCTTCTATTGGAAGGGAGCTACAACCCCTGGCTCTTGTACTAGCTGATATATTTACTAGTACGTAGGTGTTGGCCTACAAAAGGCTACAACCTTCTCTCTTCCTCCAGGGACCACGTTTCATAAATTTTCAGACTGGATACTCCTGGAACACAATACCATAATCTGAAGGCCACGTTTCATCCAATTTTCATGTCGGACCCATCAAAAACATTGAAGCTCAAATTAATCACCACTGCAATACAACCATCAACTATATCTGCATCAACCAATCACTGAAACTCAATCATTACTTTCTAAACCAACCAAACTTAACCAATAAACCTCTGACACAACTGAATCAACCATTCATTCATATTTTAATCAACTTCAACAAATCAACTGGAATAGAGAGATCACAGTAGCCAGTACATAGATTTGTACGCAGAATACTACATCATTAATCAAAACTAGTTGTAACCTCAAAACCATGCATCAAAGTGTATAAGAAAGTTGGAGGAGCTGAACCAGTGTGTATACTCAACTTTATCAAAGCAAACTAGCATATAGATCTGCAAATACTTACTTATAACTTCATTGCACTTCCTGACTTCAACATACCTAGATCATCACATATAAAGGATAATACATGTGTTAGCAACCAGATATAGCCCATCAGATCACATAATGATAAGTAATTATAATTTTGATCCATTATTAGATCTCATCCATCATTATTGAAGCAAATCACAATCAATTAATCTGAACATTGTTACTAGAATGTAGTCGCCAGAACATAAAGCAAAACCCAAATCTTTGCATCAACAACTAGAACCAATTGCAACTTCAACAATCATAGTTCACAAGGTATACGCTACTTCGATGTGTCGAACCTGCGTGTATACGCACTTTTACCAAAGCCAACGAACGTATACATCTATAAATATTCCTTCATAATTTTGCAGCTATTCTAGACTTTAGTTATAACCAGATCATAATATTTACAGAACAACACATGCATCAATATATAGATCTAGAATAAACATGATCAAACCATATAAAGATTATTCATTCCAAGCCTTAAGATCTCGATCCATCATTAGATCTTGTCCTCCATCAACCGCTAAGGCTCCTCTTTGGTTCAGATCAAGCAGAGCATCATAAACCCATAACCTGCATACTAGATCTCACACTTCATTAGATAGTCAAAAATACTTGTACACGTGGCCTAGTGACCTTCTCCTCCTTTTATAGTTTTATGCCTTTCTCAATACCATGGACCAAAACCACTTAGTACCAATACCTTGGATCAAATACCTAGGGTCAATACCTTGGACCAGATACCTTGGACCAATACCATGGATCAAAATACCATGGACCAAATACCTCGGACCAGAAACTTAGTTTTCCAAGTTATATGCGCCTTTCTTTCTATGAAAGTGCATGTGTACACCATAGGGTCCTTTTGTTTTGTTAACCTGCGCGTATACGTAGCTTGGTCAAGGTGAACCTGCATATACCTCTTTTTCTTCATTCTTTGTAGTCTGAACTATTCTTCTTTGTTGTTGACCTGTTGCACTGTGAACTGTCATCTGAGAGAGTTGCCATTGTACATTACTTCTGAACTGATTCCTTTGAACTACCCTACATTTCATCACATCTATAAATACCACTGCCATGCATTCTGTCACATTTGATATCTCCTCTGTAGATTCATCTAGGTATCATGTACAAGTGAGTTGTTCTGCTACAAGTGGATTGCTATCAAGTTCAACACATGCATCATAATGCCAACAAGAAAATGAAAAACATGTCAAAATGCTGTTGTAAGACAACATAAACCTGCCTTACCTCTACAACAAGTCAACATTGACCAGCGTTTTGAACAATGGTGATTGGATATCATAGGTGAGAATGTTCCTCATTCCTCAAAGCAACATAAGTATATGACGCAGGAGATTTTAGCTCAACATTATCAATGTATTTTAGTAGACATAGGGGGTCTTTTGTTTCAAGGAAGTTGGTTTCCTAAGTATTGAGTTAATGTAATTATTTAATGTTTTGAGTGATTTTAATGAGAATAGGAATTAATTGAATATTGTGAGGCATAATTTTAAATGTTCTTGAATGTAGGAGAACATGAGAGATTTAGGATAGTTGAGTGATGACAGGATTGAGAATTGAATGTAAATCTTAGATTAGGAGTTAGTTCATGATTTTGTGGATTTGAGAGAATCCTTAGGGACGAGAAAGAGATTTTAGGATTTTTTTGAGGAATCTATGGATCTAAACCAGGAATTGGTTTTATAATTCCTTTGTACAAATGTAAGCCTAAAAGGCAAAGAAAAAGGTTAGAAATAGAGAGGTTGGAGAGGTTGGATAGGGTAGACAGATAGTAGATTGGAGTGTTTGTAAGCCTATGAGCCGATAATGAACAAAGGACATTAATTAGAAGATCAGGCCAAAGAGATTGAGTCTCAATATGTAATAATTTGTTTATGTATTTATACACAGAGAATTCGATTCTGAGTGTGTAGATGTGTGATTCAAGTGTTGAATGATAAATTATGTGTCTATCAGAGATTCTGCATAATATATGTATGTTGGCGAGGTTGAAGCAAATGCACAGATGAGAAGAAGAACAGTGGAAGAGAATGGAGCGTTGAATCCATTTGAATAGCCCCAGTAATTTTTTGAAGGAAAAAAAACTTAAGAAACTTGCAAAGCTAAGCCTAGGAGGAGTCGCAGAATGGAATGTCGAGATCCCAGAAGAAAACCGAAACCCATGGAAAACACTGAGAAATAGGGTAAAAGCTAAGTAAAGCGAGAAACGAGAAGTGAATAAATGATGAACATCGACCGTTGGATCTTGAAGATCAAAGGCTAGGAGCCAATCGCAGAGGAGACAGAGGAATATTGCATCGGCGGTTTTGTAATAGTGAAAATGGATTTCGGGCAACCTCAAAACCATAAGTGGTATTGAAGGACAAGTGTCGATTCCACTCACCAAACGATGCGTGGCAGCGAGGGGAGAGAGGAAACCACTTTATTGGGTGGTTAATCCCCACGCTTGTTATCTACCTGATATCAACTACAACTGTCGGATTTTTTGGGTGTAGATCAACGATGGAGAATAGGCATGCAATTTTAAATGGTAGAGAATAATGTCAACGATTGGATCGAAGGATACAATGGACGGTCAAGATTTGATCGAAGGCTTCGGCGATCAGAGATCATAGGAGGAGTAGCACAGTGGAAGTTTTGATATGGAAGGGCAGACCCGATGATAAATATAGATGTGGGCTTATAAACTTTGAATTCTGGCCTTATGTGTTTGGGTCAAGATTTCAATTTATTGCTTTGTATTTGGTAAAGTATCGTGCTGAGTCTTTTAATATAAAAGAGTTGTTTAATTGTTCTGATAGTTGCATATCAGAGTCGGAGGTGTGATAGAGCATATATGTGGTAAGACCATGGGTAACTGCAATGGCCAATTGCGATAAAGGCGTTTATCAATAACTGTGCAAAGGCTTATGAAAGGGGGAAAAGGTAAGGTTACGCATGTTCTATGTGTTATCTATTATAAAGGGTTTAAATGGGTTAAAGCGCGATAGAAGGGTTTTAAGCTTATAACCCAAAATTATAAGTGGGGTTTTGTATATGTGCGACCATAAGCATTTATAAAGGTTTGTAAGGGTTAACCAGTCATGATAATTAGACTTTGGTTAGTCTATTTATATGTTTCCGCATGAGTGATAAAGAAAGGGCCCTTAACCATCAACTTTAATGAAGTTTTGACCTAGTAGGTCATATCTATTCCTGGGAAAACAATTTATGCATAGGTCTACATGTATATTGTGGGTAAAGAAGGGGTAACCCTACGTCATTTTGGTATCAAAACTGAGCAAAGAAATTATGTGTGAAAGTTTCTTTGGAAGAATTTAGAACAAAGATATGTGGAAAGATGTGTATGCAGGCAAGAGAGATCATATTATAATCTGATAGTGAAGAAACCAAAGTACAACTGAGAGAATGGATAGGAACAATTAAGTTCTTATAGGCACGTGAGTAAGAATTAAGAAGAGATTGCAGAAACATAAAGAATCCACAACAATGTTTTGGAGAATGGAGATTCATTTGAATCTGAATAGTGGATGGAGACTGCTTGTGAAATCATGCAGGTATTGTTTTATTTAACTCTGATTTGGGTTTTGCTGGATAAAGAAATAGATTGAAGATTGATAGTTGCAGCTAATGAAATATCTCAACAAAGGAAGATCAAATCTTAAGAAGTAGTAATGAAGGAAACTGTTAAGGATTTGTGAGTGGAAGAAAACTTAGCAAAGGAAAAATTGTTGTTGATAGCTAAGCTTTGCCAAGATAAAGCCAGAATATTTGAAGAAAGAATCAGATTCTAAATCTGATTGGCAGTAACTTAATATTGAGAATTTATGCATTGGAAGCATGAAGATCTGCTGAAACAGGTTTGCAGAAATGGTGAGATCCTAAAGGTAGGTGAAGGTATGCAAATTTGTCTAATGATTAGCAGATATTGAATGAGTGAAACTTTAGAATAGGATTACAGTAGTTAAACTGTAAGAGGGATGTTTATCAGTTTTTGAAGTAGCAGATTTTGAAGATACAACTGAAGGCTAGTGGAAGGAACAGTCCATTCAAAAGTGCAGGTGAATGGGAGGACAAGATAAAATAGAGATATTGAAGGCAATTCCACAAAGGATGGGGGTAGAATTGCTAAGAGATAAAGGAAGCTGGTAAGAGTTTCTAAGTGAAAGCAAGAATGTGACAGAACCTTGAAGAATTCCAATAGAGATTGGATAAAGAGGACAGTTGTGTTCTTGAGAAGGTGCAGATAAGTTGAAGCCTAGAAGGAGCAAAGAAAATTTCTCAAAGGAGGTTCCAGAGATAGAGAACCAATTGCTTTCCAAAAGAATAAGTGAGGAGATCTTGGAGAGGTAGGTGGAATCAGGATAGACTTGCTATTGTAGAGGCTTTAGTGCAGCTCATAGTGAGTGAGTGAGGAACTCATAGAGATGGAGAGGATGATGACTAGTGACAATCATAACAGAGGTTCTGAAATAAACTACAACCAAGGACAGAAGGAAGGAGATGCCAAGGCAAATGGCATACAGAGACAATTAAGTAAAGAAGAATATGAGAGGGAGAAGGCTGAGATAGAAGTTTAGCTTGAAGTATTAATGGAAATGTTGCAGAGAAATGAGATGGACCAGAAATATGGTTATGTCATGAGAAAGAAAGTGAAGTGGTAGAGATTACAAGAAAAAAGAAACAACAAGTGAATATACAGTTAATAAAGGAGCTGAGGGAGCTTGAACAGATTATAGATGTCAAATTGGAGGCAAAGAAACCCAAAAGAGTTTAGCTACAACAAAAGGGAGATGCTAAAGAAGATGTTGAAGTTTCGATATATGAACCAGAACGTGGACCATTACTTTTTGAAAGTGATGAAGAGCTAGAGGAGTTGGATCATATGAATGATTCAAAGCAGCCAGAAGACTTGATGACCAAAGCATAAAATGAGACCGAAAGGTCTTGTATTTTTAAAATTAATGATTTGTGTATGATTGCAGGTTTGGAAGAAGATAGGCAGTGTTTTAAAGCTGTCAAAAACATGAAAGAATACCTTCCAGAGGATGAAAGTTTTGAAGCAGAATATGATGAGGAGACTGGAAAATAATCAGTTCACTACAGTGGATGAGTGCTAAAAGACATCATTGGAACAGATGATGAGAAGGAGAGACTATCTGATAGTTTCAAGAGTTCTTTGAGTTTGAATCAGCATACTGATGTGCTGAGAGAAGAAGAGAGATTCGAGCAGCGTATTGAAGTGTTGTCAAAGGAAGAAGAGTTACAGAAGCCTTATATTTTTTATTATAATTATTGTCTTATGATTGAAGATTTTGTTGCAGAAACTGGAACATATTTGGCACATGTGGATAGCCAAATGAAAGAAGAAGAGGAAGGACCTCTACTGAAGGATGTTAATAAAGATTTAGCAGAGGAAGAAGGACCATGTGATGATGGGTCAATAGCAAATGAAGAAATGGGAGAATGTGTAAAATTTCCAAAGTTTACTCCAAGTAAAATCATTGAGTTATATAGGGAATTAGATTTTCGAAGGAGGAAGTTAGAAGAGCAGAGGATAAATGTTTAGGATAAATTGCTGAAGAAGGATGACAAAGAAGTTTTCATAAATAATAATCAAGAAGAAGTTGACAAGTGTAGGAAATAGAAGCAGGAAATTGTTCTGAAAGACAATATAGCAGCAGCAGAAAAGGTGAAAAATAATAGTAAAGAAGAGGGTAAGGATGAAAAGGAGGTGATTAGAATAAGTGAAGAACAAGCAAGAATGAAAGTTCAACAATCAAGAGTTCAAAGAAATCAACAGACAGAGGATATACTGGATAGAGAGATTGAACTGATAAGAAGGTTAATCATGAAAGTGTCTCAGAAGAAGATAACAGCAAGAAAGGAGAGGAGTGACAACAAGAGGAAGACATTAGCAGAATATGAAAGCAGATCAAGTGGAGCATTGCAACATAAGGTATGGAGACCTGGAGAACAACAACGGACAACATCAACAATAGAACAATGGACAAGCAAAGACAAAATACAAAATAAAGTCTAGGATCTAGGAGGAAACAATTATCTAGACTTATGACCAGGTGGTCATAAATTTTCATACTTGGGGAGTTTGATGCAGGAGAATTCAACTCAACATGATCAATGTATTTTAGTAGACATAGGGGTCTTGTGTTTCAAGGAAGTTGGTTTCCTAAGTATTGAGTTAATGTAATTATTTAATGTTTTGAGTGATTTTAATGAGAGTAGGAATTAATTGAATATTGTGAGGCATAATTGTAAATGTTCTCGAATGTAGGAGAACATGAGAGATTTAGGATAGTTGAGTGATGAGAGGATTGAGAATTGATTGTAAATCTTAGATTAGGAGTTAGTTCATGATTTTGTGGATTTGAGAGAATACATAGGGATGAGAAAGAGATTTTAGGATTTTTTTGAGGAATCTATGGATCTAAACTAGGAATTGGTTTTAGAATCCCTTTGTATAAATGTAAGCCTAAAAGGCAAAGACTGAGGTTATAAATAGAGAGGTTGGAGAGGTTGGATAGGGTAGACAGATAGCAGATTGGAGTGCTTGTAAGACTACGGGAAGATAATGAAAAAAGGCCATTAATTAGAAGATCAGGCCAGAGAGATAGAGTCTCAATATGTAATAATTTGTTTATATATTTATACACAGAGAATTTGATTCTGAGTGTGTAGATGCGTGACTCGAGTGTTGACTGATAAATTGTGTGTATCAGATATTATGCATAATATATGTATGTAGGTGGGCTCGAAGCGAATGCACAGATGAGAAGAAGTACAGTGGAAGAGAATGGAGTGTTGAATCCATTCGAAGAGACCTAGTAATGTTTTTAAGGAACAAAAATTAAAGAAACTTGCAGAGCTAAGCCCAGGAGGAGTCACGGAGTGGAATGTTGAGATCCCAGAAGAAAATCAAAACCCATAGAAAATATTGAGAAATAGTGTAAAAAATAAGTAAAAGGAGAAATGAGAAGTGGAGAAACGATGAACATCAATCGTTGGATCTTTAAGATCAACGACTAGGAGCCAATCACAGAGGAGAGGGAGGAATATTGCATTGGCGGTTTTGTAACAGTGAAAGTGGATTTCGGGCAGCCTCAAAACTGTCAGTAGTATTAAAGGATGAGCATCGATTCCACTCATCAAACAAAGTGTGGCAGCGAGGGGAGAGAGGAAACCACTTTATCAGGTGGTTAATCCTTGCACTTGTTATCTAACCGATATCAATGATAGTCGTCAGATCTGTTGGGTGCAGATCGACAAGGGATAATAGGCACGTAAGTTTAAACAATCGTGAGTAATGTCAACTATTCCATCGAAGGATACAACAGATGGTCAAGATTTGATTGGAGGCTTCGGTGATCAGATATCAGAGGAGGAGTAGTGTAGTGGAAGTTTTGATATGGAAGGGCGGACCCGACAATAAATATAGACGCGGGCTTATAAACTTTGAAGTCTGGCCTTATGTGTTCGAGTCGGGATTTCAATGTATTCCTTTGTATTTGGTAAAGTATTGTGCCGAGTCTTTTAATATAAAAGGGTGGTTTAATTGTTCCGATAGTCGCATATTGGAGTCAGAGGCGTGACATATCATATATGTGGTAAGACCGTGGTAATTGTGATGGCCGATTGCGATAAAGGTGTTCATCGATAACTGTGCAAAGGCTTATGAAAGGCGGAAAAAGGTAAGGTTACGCATGTTCTACGTGTTATCTATTATAAAGGGTTTAAATGGGTTAAAGCATGATAGAAGGGTTTTAAGCTTATAACCCAAAGTTATAACCGGGGTTTTGTATATGTGCGACCATAAGAATTTAGAAAGGTTTGTAAGAGTTAACTAGTCCTAATAAGGAAAAATTAGACTTTGGTTAGTCTATTTATATGTTTTCGTATGAGATAAAGAAAGGGCCCTTAACCATCAACTTTAATGAAGTTTTGACCTGGTAGGTCATATCTATTCTTGGGAAAACGATTTATGCATAGGTCTACATGCATATTGTGGGTAAAGCAAGGGTAACCCTGTGTCAATATATCCTTACAACTACAAACTATTTTACTACATGGGTGGAAGCAATTCCACTAAAAGTAGCCAATTTTGATGCTATCATTGAATTCATTAATCAATTCATTATTACTAGATTTGGCTTACCAACTGCACTTATGTTTGATAATGCATCTTACTTTTCAGGAAATAATATGAATGAATTTTCTCTTAAGAGGGGTTTTAAACTTAAATACTCTGCTAACTACTACCCTTAAGGAAATGGTTTAGTAGAATCAACCAGCAAGAACCTCATAAGGATTATTAAAATAACTGTTGATCAAAGCCAAAAGAATTGGCATATATCTTTGACATTTTCTCTATGGGCAAATCGGATAACTCAGAAGGCCTCAATAGGCATTTCTCCATTCATCTAGTATATGGAAAAGAAGCTATCATCCATTCAAATATAGCTATTCCGTCTTTAGACCTAGTCCAATTTATTGAAGAAATTCCTTCTTCTTCTCTACAACTAAGACAATCTCAAAGTCTTAAATTAGAAGAATAAAGGGAGAAATTCAAGCTTACACATACTCACCATTAACAGTTAGTCAAATTTTCTTTTGATGCAAATTCAATTTCCATGAAATCATTTCAAACTTGAGATCTTGTCTTGAAATGGGACAAGGCACATGAGGAAAAATGAAAGCATACCAAATTCCAGAAAATGTGGCTTAGACCATTTCAAATTGCTGAACAAGTAGGCCCATCAACATTCATATTGCAATATTTATCAGGAAAGAGAGATTATCTTCCTATCAATGGGCTTATTTTGAAAAAATTCTTTTCTTAGAAAAATAATGTTACATAACATCACTTTTGGCTTTACAATAAAATCTCGTGAAATATTTTGATCTTTCGCTTTCAAAGTAAAAATTCTTAAGGAAATGATCACAACATTTGAAAATTAGCTAAGTATCATAAAACTTTAAAATTTTCTTTTCCATTGAAGTTATGAATTCTTTGAAAACCTCAACTTTATAAAATCCTTTTATTCTGTTATCAATCAAGAAAGGTTATCTTAACAAAGTAAAGACTAATTACATCTAAGCATCTCTAACTCTAAAATTTTCATCCAAAACTCTTAAGGAGTCAATGATTCTCCCCATCCATTAACTTTACTATTTTTAGAGTGTAATTCAAAAATATATTAACCTTATAAGGTAAGGGGTCTCATCACGAGCCTACTTACCGTGTTCATAGGAAAATAATAGATTGAAATTACCAACACTGAATATCAAACTAGGGTAATAGCTTATGATTATTTTTAATCTTAAGACAAGGGGTCTCATTACGATCTAGCTTGTTTAGTTCAATTACAACTAGTGAATGACATTGTCACTTTCTGATCGCAAAACCAGGACAATGCCTTTTAGGTAATAAAAAGTTGTTAAAAAAAAATAAATAAATAAATAAAAATAAAATGATATATATATATATATATATATATATATATTATAAAATATTATACTTGAAAATTATCTCTAAGACTGCACTCTTAAATGGATGGGATTTTGAATCATTGGTGGTTAAAAGGTAACCCTATCGAGTCTATGGATTCCTGTTGGTAGCAGTGGCTCTACCTATGCCAAATGAGTATATTAAAATGATAAGTTGTAAAAGCCCCCTACTTTATCTTTACAACTAATTAATCACTGATATAGAAAAAATGGTTTTCATCTATAAGAGGATATAAAATGAATTATAATTAAGTGAGTTTTTTGTGTTTAGAGTAATGTTACTTATCCAAATATTTCAAAAATATTTTTCTTTCTTGAATTATTTTTACTTAGAAAAGTTTTAGAAATTTCATTATTATCATAGATAACTGGTTCTTCCAGTGAATCACAAATTGTTGTGCTGTGAAACAACCCCCCATTTATTTTTCTTAAAACTTAGGTGATTATTGTACAAATAAATGGTGACCCTTAAAAAATTAAAAAAACATAAGAATATAAGTTTTTACTTTAAAGATTTTCTTAGGAATATATTTTATTTTTCTTTTTTAATAAAACCTCGTTAAAGCTTGAATGACCAAATAAGGCCACTTTAAAGGAAAATCCGACAATATCGCATATCAGAAAGTCTCAAGAGTATAATAGTTCATCTACTGAGTCGTGACTTGCGATTGCAATAAAGGAACCCAACCATATTCATTCTTTATAAAAATATTAAAGTATTAACGAAAATTCCTTACGATGAAAGCTTCCCACATTGTAATCCCATGACAAATAGGCAATGCATCTAAAACGCCTCCCTCTTGTGAAACGCAATGAGTGATCGGACCCGACGAAACATTTAACTATACCATAAAATACAATCGCATCCGGATGTATTGCAAGAATTCCAATAAGCTCCACCCATATCATTCCAAATGGTTCCTATTGTGATAAAGTTATTCATTAAAGCAAAGAGCCCAAGGAAATTATAAAGCTTAAATCAAAATTTGTGTCTGATAATAAACCTATGGGCCCGCTACACTGCCATGTCATTTATCGCAATTGCAATCGATAAAAGCTTTTGGCAATATCTATTCTCCGCTGTCCCAAAATTGCTGATTGTGACATTGCAATAATGCAATTATCGCAATCGCACATCTCTCATGCTTAACACACCGATACAGTGATATTGTTATCGCATATTGGCATGGTATTTAATGAATGAATTTTGTTTACCATCCGAATAAGTTTTGCGATGCGATATATTAATGAATAATAAATATATGGCGGGGAGCCATGATTTCAGTTAATTAATGGGTTCTAACGGTATTTATGGTTTCAAGTCCCAAGGAGATTTGGTGACCTGTTCAGATTGATTTTCATTAAAACTTCCCTTTTCGTCATTTCAAAAGCTTTGTGTGTTTGCATGCTTTTACGTTTAACTCCTATTTGCTCTTTATGTTCTCTATACTCTCTGTATTCTAGGATTTCTCTTGATAAAGAATTGTGCAACAAAATGACTAAGTCTAAGAAAGGAAATAAGTATGGTGAAGCCACTCAATTTTGTATGTCTGATGTAACATAGAGAAAATGTCATGGGAAACTATGTACAAGATAATTTGACCAAACTATCATAGTTTGCATGTGCTTATGAATTTTCCACTATTAATAACGCAATGGAAGTCAAACAACTAGTAAAGGAGAAAGATGAGAGGATACAACAATTAGAACAATAATTGGTAGAAGAAAAGAAAAATGTAGACCATCAAATGAAAGCAAAAAATGGCACAACTACAACAAAGCTTTGATCAGTTACAACTCCAATATCAAGAAGAGATGAGTGCTAAAGATGCTCAAATACAACAACTGCAATTTTCTTTGGAACAATTGAAAGATAATCCTAAAATTGAGGACTTTGTAAAAGAAGCACTAGAACTCAATTCTTTGTTGTCAATGAAACATGCAACATTTTGTCAGAGGCTATCGATCATCAATCCAGTGTGAAAGGAAATTGATTCATTGATGAATAGATTATTTGATATGAGGGTCACTTTTAACGAGATTGATGAGAAGATTTTAGGATACATTACATGGCAAGATACTCTAGAAGGAAGGGTAGTAGATCTCCCCAGGATAGAATAATCTCACAAAGATATCCTCTCACTGATTGGGATATTCAACTAAAAAAGGTAGAAAGGGCATTCACAAGAGAAACTGATGCTGCAATCAACACCATTGAGACTATCAATGGCAATTTACATAATGCCAATCTGATACAGGAATGCCCACCTGGGAGTCTCCCCAATATCAAAGCCTTAGAAGAAAAATGGAAAGAAACTTCCCCATCAAAAGAAGAAGCGATTAAAAAACTTACAAAACTAGATTGGGAGTTTTATTGGAGGTATCTGGTAAAGCCACACAGTCAGTGGCTAGTAGTATACTACCTAGCTGACTCAACCATGCACATGTTGCCTTCCCTCTCAGATGCAGTGTATACTGAACAAATGTGCACAAAGATGAAACAACCTCTTGAATTCAAGACGATGATGGATATATATGAGCTCAGACAATAAATGAAAGAGTAGATACCATTGCGTGTTGGAACTAGTCATTTCAGTAAATTTTCTTTTATGTAATTCTGTCACTTATTTTAAGGAGAGTTGTTTAAACCTCCTCATAACTTCATTTAATGCCTATTTTTGTACTTTTATTTTATTATATAAACCCTTTCATGTATTTTAAGAAAGTGTCCGAAATTTTATAAAGAAACACTTTATAGGCTTGCACTTTTGTACTTTACAGTTTATTTTGGTAGAATCCTTGGATTAGAGTCCTGAAATTTTGTGAAGAAGGCTTACAAAAGCTTTCACTTTTGTGCTTTTGCAAACCATCTTAATAAGAAAGATTGGACTGAAGCTACTTACTTTATGAGAAGACTGGTATGCATTAGGGACTTCTATCTTTGTGTATTTATTTGTTCATGAATTAACAACCATTTTTATTATATTGCTTATCATATGTATTTTTTTCCATACAGTGCTATATCCATTCACTTTTGAATATACTAGGACTTTCATTTCTAATACATTGATGACCAAGTGTTTAAACGATATTTGATGTGATATATGTTTATAAATTATTTTGATTAACTATTTAATAAAAATAATTATTTCAAAGGATTTTTCATTTATGTTCATATTTAGTTAATCTTCATTATCATGTACTAAAGATCATAATTGTCGATCACACAAGTATAAGTAAATTCCCAGGTAATATATAGATAGGTTATATATGTGTGCTTTTAGTTGAAAACCAGAGATTCGATCCCCAGCAGAGTCGCCAATTCTGTTTTAGGAATAAGTACCTTAGGGCTTTGGGTTAGAACCCCAATAGAGCAGAAGCAAACTACAATAAGAAACACTCATACAACTCAAGAAAAATGCTTATATAATCAAACTACATAAGAGCGACTGTACCTAGATTCCTTTCGTTTGAGTAGGTCCCGCAAGGTTCAGACCCTTTGCAACTCCCGATGTTCTTCAAACCTAAAAATCATTCAATTCGAACATACATAACAATATCGAAGTAAAGCATATTCACGAAATTGAATTTATATCATATAAACAAATGATTTATCAAACATCAAAACAACATTCATATATAAATTACAACATAATCTGATGCATAAACATAGTTAAGTTTAGAAACATGACAACATTTTTTTTATTCTAGTAAGCTATAAATAACATGGAGAGAATTCACCTGAGTCTTCTTCTTCCGGCTCCAAGTAGAACCATCCTCCAGATTCATCCTATCCAGCCTTCAGCAATCTTCTTCCATAACCAACACCATGATATCTCAGGCAAGAGGGAGAATATCTATAATCAAGGAAACGAGGGTTTCATGAAGCTTGGGGAAGTGCATGAGGCACAGGGATTCATCAGACTTAGTTAGGGATAATCTCAATATAATAACTCTATCTTTTCTCCTCCTTTAGACCTTCCCATAGAAGTCTATTTATACTTCTCCCAATTAGTTTTTTAGTTGGGAAATAGTTAGGAAATAGTTGGGCCACAGGAAATAGGAGGTAATCAACAGGTAAAATCCATGAAATCCACCCATAATTAAGGAATTTTTTTTTTTTTAAAGTGTTTTAACACATATACGTGGGTTGCGTATTAACTGACCCGCGTGTACACACTTTTATCTTAGGGAAAAGTAGCGTATAGGGAATAAAACACTATTTTTTATATATTTGGAGCAAGTCTAGAAGGAGGGGCTGCCCTAGGCCATAAACCAAGAATCACAAATACCAAGGGTGGTAAATGGTGCTATAACACCTATCCATCCTATGACATTCTTATTGGGAAACTAGTCTTGCTATATCCAGTCAGAGCCACTAATTCAAATGGAAAAGGGACGGTATTCAAGTCCTTGACTGGGTGGTTTTACCCCATGTTGTTGTAGTGATATTTGAGGCTTCAACACAATCAAACCAAACTTGGAATGTCATCCTGATTCCATCACTATCCTTGAGGAATTTTTTGTCTCCTTGTCTCTCAGGCTTTATCGCAATCCAATCTCATATCACTAGGCCCTAAATTGAGACTAGTCTCTCAGGCTTTACCAAAATCCAAACCCGGATCACTGGGCCCTAAACTGAGATTTCTCCCTTAGGATTTACCATGTATCCTGCCAAAATCAGTCAAAGGATTCCTAGTCCTTTGGGGATGAAACTTGAGACCACCTCCGCCTCGAATTCCAAAATCCATCTAGAAAACCAAAGCTCAAAATTGAGATAAACATCCCAACATACCATGGCATCCAGAAAAAGGCAAGGCTAGGTTGAAAACCACTCTCATAACCTGACAAAAACATGCCATCGACAACAAGAGAACCATATACCAACATGAAAATCCATGCATGTCCAAACCAACTAGGAAATCACACATGCAAAAAGTTACTTGCAAGTATTCCTACTAAAGCTGCTTGATCCTGATTTTCCTTCCTTGATCCTTTCTTTCCTTTCTTTCCCTTCCTTTCTTTTCCTTCCTTGATCCAAATCTAGAGTGCTCCAAGAAAACTCTAAGTCACCAAAAGTGAGGGAGAGAGAAAGAATAATGAGAGAGTTCCGAACTTGAACTGACAAAAGGTTGCCAACTGATCCTCATAAGCCTTTTTATTAATAAGACCTCTATTTTCAACATTTTCCACTATTTTCCTTCAATTTTCTCCTCACATGCAACTTGTGACCTTTCGCCTTCCTTTTCTCCAATTTTCCTTTATTTTCATAAATAAATGTGCGAAAAATTCCTTTTTTCATTTTAATTCTTTTGCCTTAGCCTTTGCCAATTTTCCTTAGCCAAAAAATACATCTAGTGATTCCCACTAGGTTATCTTTGCCCAACATTTAACTTGGAATAAGTGTCCCTTAACTATGGGCTTATTTTTCCTTTATTAACTCTTATTACATGAAATTTTCCCCAGGGATGTTACAAAACCTTTCACCTTGGGGAACACCATCCTCGATGTTAAAGCACACCATGACCTCAGAAAAACCACTAAAAAGAAAACATACTTCCCCTGGAGCTTTATAACTTAGCTCGTTGTAGCATTTACAATGAAATACCTGCCCAAAAGCAAAACATCATGACAACATGACAATATAACAACCATAAAAACATGAAACCCATAGTGCTTATTGGAGCTTTATAACTTAGCTCATGGTGGTATTTACATCCATATACATATACATACATATACCAAAACATCAGTAAAACATTTTGCCAAACATAAACCAACATCAAAGCAAAACTGATTTGCCTCAACTAGAAAGCAATGAAGGATACAGGGCGCACATATGATCTGCCATTTCCCATGTAGCTTCTTTAGGCCCAAATTGCTTCCATTGCACTTTAACTTGCTCTATGGATTTTTTACTAAGCATGAGATGTTTTCACTACAATATGCACTGAGGCTTCGACTGAAACTCCCCTTCTTACTCCACTTGCAATATAGACCAATCAATAACATGATCAATATCCTTTATATACTTCTTCAACAATGAAATATGGAAAGCATCACGGAATTTCACTATTGGAGGTAGTGCAAGTCGATAGGCCATTGGTCCAATCCTCTCAAGTATCACAAAAGGCCTACAATATCATGGTTCCAAGTTGGTACATGAACAAAACCTCAAAGAACTTTTCTTGGGCTTGATGTGCAAATATACATGCTCCCCACTTGAAACTAGTTGAATACCTTGTGATGATCTACATAAATAATCTTTCTATCGTGTGCTGCCTTTAGATTCTTCTTTATAACCTACATTTCCTGATCCATATCTGCCAACATATCCTATCCAATAAGTACCCTGCTCACTGGATCACTCCAACTGATGGGAGTGTTACAAATCCATCCATACAATACCTCGAAAGGACTCATCCTTAGTGACTCCTGATAACAATTGTTATATGCGAACTCAACCAATGGAAGGCACTCCTCCCATTTCCTCTGTTGGTGCATCATGTACATCCTCAACATATCCTCAAAGATCCTATTGACCCTTTGTGTTTGTCCATCTTTCTGCGAATGATAAGTTGTACTGAAGGCCAACTTTGTGCCCAAGCCTGCAAATAGCTCCTTCCAAAACTTGGATGTGAACTTTTCATCCCTGTTTGACACAATATTCTTTAGAATACCATGTAGTATCAGTATCTCTTTGATGAACACTTGTGCTACCTCACTGGTTGAATATGTAGTCTTTACTGGAATGAAGTGAGCTACCTTTCTCAACCCACTGTGATCACTCATCAATGTAAACCTTTTGCCCATAAGATAGTGTCTCCACATCTTTAATGCATGTATGATCACAGCTAGCTCAAGATCATGCGTTGCATAGTTATGCTTGTGCTCATTCAATTTCCATGATTCATAGCACACTACCTATCCTTCTTGCATGAGAACTCCACCAAGTCCTCTCTTTCAAGCATCTGTACACACTACAAAATTCTTGTTTGGATCCAAAATCTTTAGCACTAGTGCATGTGTCAACAATTGCTTAAGATGCTAAAAACTAGCCTCATATTTTTCTGCCCATTCCAACTTCTTACCTTTCCATTGCAATGATGTGATAAGATATGAAATGTGTGAGAAGTTCCTAATGAACCTCTTGTAGTAACCTGCCAATCCCATAAATGATCTCACCTCATCCACATTCTTAGGAGCTTCCCACTCCATGATATACCTTATCTTTTTTGGATCTACTACTATGCCATCCTTGGAGACAACATGCCCCAAGTAATGTACCTCAATGTGAAAGAAGATGCACTTGCTAAGTTTAGCATATAATTGATGCTCTCTTAGCAATCTCAACAACGCTACTAAATGCTCGACATGATCTTCCTCATTCTTAGAATATACCCATATGTCATCAATGAATACAATAACAAACGTGTCCACATAAGGACGCAAACCACTATTCATCAAACACATAAATGTAGCTGGAGAATTAGTAAAACCGAATGGAACAACAACAAACTCATAATGCCCATACCTAGTCCTGAACACAGTCTTGAAGATATCCTCTTCCTTGATGCGTACTTGATGGTATCCCACTCTCAAGTCGATCGTAGAGAACATTGATGCTCCCTTCAACTGATCAAACAGATCATCAATCCTTGACAATGGGTACCTGTTCTTCATCGTTACTTTGTTCAGCTACTTGTAGTCAATGTAAAATCTAAGAGTACCATATTTCTTCTTCACAAACAACACTGGTGCGCCCTAAGGTGATACACTTGGCCTAATGTATCCCTTGTCCAACATTTCCTTCAGCTACAACTTTAACTCAACCAACTCAGGTGTGCTCATCCTATAAGGTGCTTTTGATGTCAGAGCTGCCCCTCGCACCAAATCAATAGAAAAGTCCACCTCCCTATGAGGTGGGAACTCTGTAATGCCCTCCGGGAATACATCCTGAAACTGATGCAAAACTAGGAGCCTACTTACCACATCTGCATCCTCAACTTCCTTACCTTTATCACTAGAAACGCGTACTGCAAACATCAAACAAACTTTTCTGCAACTATGCTTAGCCTGCATAGCAGTAACCATCCTCACTAATGTAGGCTTCTTCTTCCCTTGCAAAGTGCTCTTTTCCCCACTATCATCCACACACTGAATGGCCTTGTCAAAGAAATCCACTTTGGTTCTGTGAAGGTATAGCCAATCCATACCCAAAAACATACTATACAATCCTAATGGAAATACATTGAAATGTGCTGATGTAGGCATACCATTTAGCCGAAATGCACAAGATCTTACCCGATGAACTCGCTTTTTTGTACCTTTAGCCAACTGTAACGACCAAGAATCAACATGCAATTATTTTCTCAAACTACACTTATCCACTAGGTTAGGATTAATATATCTATAGTTAGATCCAGGATCAATCAAAATAGAAACAACTTGATCAAAAAGCTTACCATCCATCTCAATGATCGATGCCTAATGTCCACAGCTACATAGATCTAAGGAATGCTATGATCAACATCACCAACTATATGAGCCTCATAATCACTATAGATCTGATGTCTACCACTACTGTGATACTGTGGACAAAGCCTCTTATGATGATCCTGACCACATATCCAACACTACAATGGTTCCCTACCATTGCCTCTAGCCTGCTGCTCTCCATGTATTTTCTTAGCTGTATTGAATCTCATATAAGGAGATGCATTTTCTTTCTCACTTGAATATTGAGGTCTTCCTCTCTTTTGTGGCCATTTTCCTTTAGCTTTTTCATTTCTTTTCAAGTCATGCTTAGGCTCAACTTTGCGCTTTGACTGCTCATGAATGTTTCGACTTTCGGATGGCATCCTCTAACGATCTAGGATAATCAAACTCAATTTGATCTATGTATAAAACTATTAGTCTACTAATGAATCTCTGAACCTTGGCCTTCAACTCCTTGAGGTAAGGTACATATCTCAATAGCTCCAAAAACTTGCTATTATACTCACTATCTGTCATAGAACCCATCCACAACTCATAAATGCCTTAGCCCTGCCATCATAGTACATTTTTGAAAAGTACTTATTCTTGAAGAGCATTTCAAATGCATTCCAAGTCAAATATTTCTCATGTATACGTTTGACATTATTCATATCTTATCACCAAATATACGCTTTATGTTTGAGACTGGAAGTGGATATCTTTGCTTTCATATTTCTTGAATAATCATGCAATCAAAAGAATTTATTCATACCAAGGAACCACGCCTTTGTCAATCCTGTGATTTATTCATTTATCCATCAAAGGTAGGTGGCTTTGCCTTATTAAAATAATCTGGCAAGTATCCCTATCACTTCTCATGTAAGGATGATAATGATGACGGTCATGATGCTTGTCAGAACCAGAACTAGAATAGTACTTGTGTCTATCACCTCTCCTATTCAGAGTATCCAATAACCTGCCATCTCTGTTCATGTAAGATATGTTTGACATTTGTCTACTAGGAGACCTATTGCCATATGCCCCATTAGTTATGTCCTCATGCCCATGGCTGATCTGAAGTGGTCCTTGTCACTGCAATTCTAACAAACTTTAAAGAAGTATAACATTCACCTCTACTCGTTTCTCTTATGCCTGCATGATTTTTTCATTGTCTGCTTTGCAACTCCTTATTTCTTCCTTCTTGCTTCTCAATGTGTCTTCCAAGTCAGAAGAGTGCCCCGCACCACATTGCACATCTGATGCATAGAGAGATTTTATGTAATCTACAACCTTACTATCCATCTAATCTCTTTCCTACAAGGCATACTATGTTAGCTAAACCAAATAAAAATAAAACAACATACCTTAGCATAATTCAAGGAGGACACCTTGTCTGAAATATCATCAAATCAACTTGACACATGTATAACATAATCATAATAGAATATAGACATATATCGAATAAGTACACCAACGCATAAACATCACTATAGTTAGGGTCTAGTCATCAATGCAAGGCCATATTAATAATGCATGCTATGGTCTCATGCATGAAAACAACCATTACTCCATTGTACAAATTTCACATACAACTATAAACATGCATAAGCAATGCCTAATCAACTACACATACCTATGAATGCATGTAGTTGAGCATAAGCTATAAATTCTTGTAACAAACCTACAATACCAATACATGTAATCAAACAATCAAGAATGCAACTTAACATACAAGGATGTAATCAAGTTGCATATAATCGTATAAACAGTCATATGCTTCTGATGATGCATTCAACAAAATCAACATCAGTTCTTCATGAAAACCTTACTACAATGATGATCAACATGATGCAATGCAACAAGAACATGAAATGCAAATATAAGAGACACACATGCAACTAACATGCATGCATGACCAACACATTCACCCAAGGAGAGCGCAAAAACGCTTTCATACCAATTTGTAACACTCCCTCCTCCCAGGTCTACCCAAGAAACTGACCAGCCGAGGTAATCATGTGGTGAGAGAGGACATTATAAGGGATTCAACCTCCTTGGGAACTTAAGGAAATGGAATCGATGGAAAATATCAAACAAACCCATCCACATCAGCAACAACACCCTCAAGAGGCATGCCAACGACTCAAACATCTTGTCCCTGAGCCCCACTGATGTTTTAAGCCTTTTAATCATAGGAAAATCTGACTAGATTCAGGACTTCCACATACCAGTTGACCATAGACAGGGATGAAACAAATATATCTTTAAGCCAGTCACCCCCATGCCATATTCCAAGCATGAATGTGGGATCTCATAAAACAACCAATCCAAGAACAACCAAGGGAATCTAGAGGTTAAACCACCTACACCCTCACCAAACCATGATCACACCAAAACTGGTGCTTTGATCAAAACCAAACCAAACTTGGAATGCCATCCGGTATCTAGCACTATCCTTGAGGAATTTTTCGTCTCCTTGTCTCTCAAGCTTTACCACAATCCAATCATAGATCACTAGGCCCTAAACCGAGACGAGTCTCTCAAGCTTTACACAATCCAAACCCGAATCACTAGGCCCTAAACCGAGACTTCTCCCTCAGGCTTTACCATGTATCCTGCCAAAACTGGTTAAGGGATTCTTAGTCCTTTGGGAATGAAACTTGAGACCACCTCCACCCTAAATCCTGAAATCCATCCGACAAACAAAAGATCAAAACCGAGATAAACATCCCAACATATCATGGAATCTGGAAAAAGGCAAGGCTAGGATGAAAACCATTGTTGTAACCCAGCAAAACCACACCACTAATAACAACAAAACCATATACTAACATGCAAATCCATGCATGTCCAAACTAGCTAGGAAATCACACATGCAAAAGGTTACCTCCAAGTATTCCTGCTGAAGCTACTTGATCTTGATTTTCCTTCCTTGATCCTTGCTTTCCTTCCTTTCCCTTCCTTCCTTTTCCTTGATCCAAAGTTAGAGTTCTCCAAGAAAACTCTAAGTGACCAAGAGTGAGAGAGAGAGAGAATAATGAGAAAGCTCCAAACTTGAACTGGCAAAAGGTTACCAATTGATCCTCATCTACCTTTTTATTAATGAGGCCTCTATTTTCTTCATTTTCCATTATTTTCCTTCAATTTCCTCCTCACATGCAACTTGTGACCTCTCACCTTCCTTTTCTCCTAATCTCCTTTATTTTCATAAATAAATATGCCAGAAATGCCTTTTTGTCTTTTAATGCCTTTGCCAATTTTCCTTAGCCAAAACACACATGCAATAATGCCCACTAGGATATTTTTACCCAACATTCAACTTGGAATAAGTGTCCCTTAACCGTGGTCTTATTTTTCCTTTATTAACTTTTATTACATTAACTTTTTACTAGGGTTGTTACAATCGATGCCAAATGGGGAGATTGTTGGCATTGATGATGCAGTTGTTGGTCACAGTGATTGATGGTTGGCATTGATGATGCAGTTGTTGGTCACAGTGATTGATGGTTGGCGTTGATGTTAACATAGGCATGCGTTGCAAATGATTGTTGTAAGTGGTTTGGTTTGGATTATGTATGGTTGCTATGGTAGATGTTATGTATGGTTGATGAGTTTACCATGGTACATGTATCCTTGGCATTGGAATTACCTAGGTATTGGTTTGTGTGTGGTCTAGGTCGACACTTAGTATTGGCATTACATGTATTGGTGTTACCATGATATCTGCCTATAATATTGGCTTGGAGATTACCATGGTATGGTGACTGTGGTATTGGCATAACCATGGTATTTGTCGGTGGTATTGACCTGAATATTACCATGGTATAGGTATCCTTGGTATCAACTTAACCATGGCATTTTCCCATGGTATTGGTTTGGAGATTACCAGGTTTAGGTATCCTAGTTATTGACATAACCATGGTATTTTTCGAGGTATTGATTGGATATTGTTGTGGATATTTTGACATAAATTCTTGTGACTATTGTGTGTGTGTGTGTGGATTGATTATGTGTGTCAGAGTGAGAGTGTGCTGCAGTGTTCTATCTAGCATATTATGCACATAGTTGTGTTGAGTATTTTGTGTATATCAACTTATCATTTTCAAATCGGTGAAGCTAATGGGTTGTTCATGCAGAGATTAGGTTTTAGATTCAAAAATGTTATGAAATTTACTAAATCACAATACTTGATGCTACTCTATTGATGTGCGGAAGTTAATTTATCACATAAAACAAGAATCATTGACATGCAAAAGGAAACATCACACATGCATAGATATTTATCTAGGGGAAAGCAACTGCTCAAAACCCCTTACTATATGTCTTGCATTAATCAAATAATTTGGATGAATACAATATGCTTGCTTAAGCTTGAGCACAACATACACCTATATCTTCTATCCTCTGCATGATTGATCGACCTTGGAAAATAATTAGCCAAAATTTCGATCCTCCAACATCCTATTTCCTTACCTGTTCCTTTAGGAAATTAACCCCTATTAAATAGAAAATTCCCTCATATAGATTGCGCAATTACTTTAGGTCCTTCCTCTGACTGCATGCACCATATGTACACATTGGAATATGATTAAACTGATAGTACACTACCTTGGAATCTCCATCTCAACTGGGTAAGTTGAATTCTCTGCATGCATGAACTAATTTATTCCGATTGATTAGTTATTTGGATGATCACTAAGTGTGGTTGAAATTCCACTTCCACAACTTGACCTTCAACTAGTTCCTCCAATACTTAGAACTAGTTTAACAAACCATAACTCAATTTAACTGAATTAAGTTACTACAACTAAAATTAACTCAACCTATACTCCTAAAATTTAGGAAACCACTACACATAACTGAACTTCATGCCCCTACTCAAATTAACTGAGCTAGACACCTATTTTTTAGGAATCAACTCAAATAAACTGAGCTTCAACTAATTAACTCAAATTGAGTGATCTTAACTGAGTGAAAAGGGCCATGTCACCTCAGTTAACTCCTCCAAGTTATCTGCTAATATGGAATTTCAAATTTCCTCAATTTGATTAAGGAAAAAATAAAATTGAGACTTTCTTTCTACATTTTCAACACCCCCTCTCAGTATGAAAGGGATTCTCAACTACCCTAATCTAGCACCTTTGGAATGTACTGCATGCAACACCTCTCACTATTGCTTTTGATACTACAAAATCTACAACTGAGAGCATAAAAAAAACATTGAATCAACCGTGTCTGCAACTGTCTACTGTGAAAATTGTGTTTATGCTAACTCTATTACTAAGCCTCTTGCTCTGCTATCAACACTACTCTGCACTCCTCAATATCTGACTGATGCTGATCCTCCTACTACTGAATATTGTGGGTCCTTGTAGCAAGGTAATGATCCATGAGGAGAACAACTCAATGGACCCTGCCCAAATATTCACAACTCTTGGGACTAGGGCCCTACATTGCCCCACCTCACACCTGGAGGTATGGTTGCATGCATGGAGAAATATGATCTACTCATATTGCTTCTACTATTGCTCTGTTGTTGCTTCCACATTGCTGCTGCAACTACTACAATAATGAGTATGATCTCCCCAGGTCCTAAAGTACTAGCTTCTATAGGGCTTCTCCCTCTGAAACTAAACTCTCTCTGAGTCTTGATCTCCCTGTGGGAAATCTCCTTGCCTCTCAATCTGCCAATATCAATGATCACAACTCCTTTTGTGTCATTAAGCATTGACTCACTGATCTTCCCACTAGCAACCTTTTGGCTCCATTAAGAAGTCTTCACATAGGGTCTTTAGGATCTACCCTGAACTAGGGCTCCATCAACTATGCCTCATAACAACTCATTAGTTCTTCAATGATCAAAGTGCATGAGGACTTCAATGACTGGTTCTAATGTGAATCCTACTATGATACCATGTAGAAATTTCTACAAATATGGCTCTGATACCATGTAGAAATTAATGTGATGATTCAAAACTACTCATGAAATTTACTAAATCACAAGACTTGAAGCTACTCTACTAATCTACAAAAGTTAATTCACCATCTAAAACAAGAATAATTGACATGAAAAAGGAAACACCACACATGCAAAGAGATTTATCTAGGGGAAATAAACTAATCAAAACCCCTTAATATTTGTATTGCATTAATCAAAGAATCTAGATGAATATAAGATGCTTGCTCAAGCTTGCGCACAACCTGCACCTATATCTCCTATCCTCTGCCTGACTGATTGACCTTGGCCAATACTTAGCCAAAATTTCAAGCCTCCAAGATCCTATTTCCTTGTTTGTTCCTTTAGGAAATTAGCCCCTATTAAATAGGGAATTCCCTCATCTCGATTGCACAATTCCTTTAGGTCCTTCCTCTAACTGCATGCACCATATGTACACAATGGATTATGTTACAAATGATAGTACACTGCCTTGAAATATCCATCTCAACTGGGTAACTAGAATTCAATGCATGCATGAGCTAATTTAGGTTGATTGATTAGTTATCTGGATGATCACTAAGTGTGGTTGAAGTTCCACTTCCACAACTTGACCTTACATTAGTTCCTCCAATAGTTAGAACTAGTTTCACTAACCATAACTTAATTTAACTGAATTAAATTGCTACAACTGAATTTAACTCAACCTAGGCTCCTAAAATTTAGGAACAAACTGCACACAACTAAACTTCATGACCCTAATTCGAATTAACTAGTGGGTGCTAGCTCCTCTATGTAATATTTTTTTTTTTTATCATAATCGAAGATTTGAGCAGCAATAATAGTGGGTGGGTGTTTTCCGGGGGTTTTCCTCTAGAACACATGTTTCCTCTTGTGTGCATGTTTGATGTTGTTCATGGTGTTTTCATATGTTGATTTTATGTTTATTTCTTATGTTAGATGATGGGTTACTGATTCTTGGTTGTTTTAGTAAAAATACTTAAATTGTTAATAAATCATCACACTACTGATTCACCCCCCCAGTGGTGAGTTCAATTCTAGCACATCCTTGTTTTTGTGATTTTTTTTGTTTTTTGTTTATGCATGCCCCTTTAAGAGAAGTAATTTTAAAAAAAGTATTAGGACAAAATTAAACAAATTCAACCATACCAATTGACCCTCCCTATGAAAATTTAGAAGATAAGAGGAGACTAGGGTTAAACTATAAGACACTTGTTAATTTTAGAAAAGTAACAAGTGAACCTTCTAAAAGGTTATTTTTCATTTCTTAAAAAGTAAACAAAATTTTATTTTCTTTGAAAATTAAATTACATTATTTAATTTAAATAGGGAAATACAATTCAATATAAAAGTGACTTTGACAAAATGTCTTTAAGGGAAATGCCAAAAGTGCTACATCATCAATTTTGGTTCCTTAGGCTCTATGTCTCTAAGTGGCATTGATGATTGTTTTCACTCTTCCATTGTATCAATTTGAAGATATTTTTGGTGTTAAGATGGCCATTAGTAGTTGCCAACACCAAGAATAAAGGCCATAAGTGGGTAGGTAGCTGCCAAATTTTCTTTAGAGAGAAAGGGGGCCTTGGCTACCAAGAGAAAGAAAATGTATGCTATTCAAACAATTTCTAGATTTGAAAATATACTCCCCTTTCTTTCTGTAATGTTTACCAAACACTTGATGAAGCATGGCCTCGAACCAGGTTCAATATGCACAAAAGCCCCATTGGGATTGAAAATTTGCCTCACTACCTCATCATGCTTGAAAACTATAGTTTTGATTTCTTAAGTGATCAGATCAATATTCTATCCATTCGCATCATGATGCCTTTTTTTTGGTGAAAATCAAGATCAAAATGAGAAATATTTGACCCTAAAAAGGTCTTGACAAGGTGTTGGTTTGAGAGATGAATTCGACAAACTTGAGATAAAAGATAAAAATTTGAATGTGCATATCATAAATAATAAGTTTATACAAGCCTATTGGGATGGAAATAAAATGGAAATTTTTCTATTTTGATTTTTTTTTTTTCCTTAAAGGCCTACAAATAAGCCTCCTTTTGGTATTGGTTTCAAGGCCAAAAAGTGTTGTAGCCAGAGTTTGGAAATACACTATAATAATTTTGTGATTTTTTTTTTTCTTGAGACTTTTGTAGCTGTAATCTACAATTTGATCTAGTTATCTAGACTCCTTCCATGTGAAATTTCTTACTGATAATAAAGTTATGATATTAGTTTTCCAAATTCCCTTGGGAGACAAAACATTAAATTATTATAGTGTATTTCCAAACTCTGTGTGTGTGTGTGTCTCTGTGTGTGTATATAGATATCTTTAATGTTTTGAATCATACATAAACCTTTTTTCATTTTGGAAAAAGAGCTAGTGAAGATGTGGTTGGTGGAGGGTGGCTTTGCCTTGGTGACCAAAAACCCCACCACCGCATCCTCTTTGTAAACAATACTAGTTAAGGGGTACTTGTTGGCAAAGCATATTGGTGGAGGGAGAAGAAATCCACCACTACAAGCGAAATGGATTTGGCTAGGAAACATTAAGATGTAACTTGCATAAAGGTAAGTAAAGGGAGGGGAAACTCCTAGTGATGACATACTATGATGGAAGGATGTGGGAGGAGGGCTAATGGGCCATTCCAAGACATACAAATGGGGTTGGGGGATGGGTTTCAACTACATATATGCTAGGTGAACCACATGTTGGAAAAAAGAGCCCACAACTATGGCTTTAACTTTGGTTTTAACTTGGAAATTAATGGGTGGCCAATGACATGACCTAGATTGTCCATATAAGTGTTGAAGAATCTAGGGAAACTCTGATACCATGTTGAATAATATAAGGCAATTAGATATAGTAGGATTCTTCTATACTTGATAAAAATTTGTGAAGCAATTTTTAAATTTAAGTTGTTCGCTTGATCTTCTCTTCCTATTATTATTGTATGTGTGTTTACTTCATCAAAATTCCACCAAAACACAAGAAACAAGAACACAAGATATTGGTTCTCTATTAGGGAAAAACTTCTCTCTCTTAGAGAGGAAAACTATTTTGTAAATTTATCTTATTAAAGCCTATTATTGACCAATGATAAACCCTAGACCCTTGAAAAGAACATCCTCCAAGCACAAGTCAAGTCCTTCCTTCTTTCGACATTTTTTTCCCTGCACGTTGTCCTCCTTCTTCCAACACTTCATTCCCTGACAACTAATGATAGTCATTGTTATGTTGGCTCTTATAAGAGATACTTTATCTTTGATCCTTAGTGAGGTCCTTCACTAATTAGGATAGCTTCCTTCTCTTGAAAACCAAGCTCCTTCTTGATGTGAGGTTGTAGACTTAATATGACAGTATTGCAACCCTAGTTTCTCACAAGTGTGAGAGGTTTCCTTGTGTATTTGACTCTTTTCTCCTTCGCTTGAGAGAGCCTCTTCTTCGCTCAAGGAGGAGGCCTTATAGGCCTAAGCTTCGATCCCAGACAATGAGATTTGAGAAACTGTGATGTTGTTGCTGTAGCGACCGCATACAACCCTCCTTTCCTCACATGCATGACTGCAATTCACCCTAAAAAAAGTCCTTTAAACTTCGGTTATGTATCCTCCTTGCTCCCTACACTAGAGGATCCTTATACTTGTCTTTTTTCACCTTTTACTTTACTTCTCTTGCTCACTTATTTCAAAGGTATGATATCTTGTCATTAGAGGAGTGGGCAACCTCTATATATAGAGGTGTGTCCCTCCTTTAGGCTGACTAGGAGACTGTAGGCCGACTTGACTTTTCTTCTTCGTAATTGCTTCTTTTGGTGATGTCGTTGCATGGAGGACTTATGAATTTAATTGGAGGTATTATTTTGACACTTATACAAATATATACATAGGGTAACATGCCCTTAAGGGTATTCAACTTTTTATTTTGACTCTTTGACTTACCTATAACACTTTGACATGTGCTAGACCTATTTCAATGAGCAATAAACTCATTTGATAAATATAACAGAAATAATATTTATTTTCTTGTATAAATACAAATATCAAAATTACATTTATGAAGGTTGAACCTAGTTACACTTTCTTCAACACTCCCTCTTAACTAGGGGGGTATTCATAGATCATTACAAGGTGTTTGTCTATTTTTCAATCTTGAAGAATTCACATCAGAGAAACCAGATTGGCAATCTATCTATTATAACATCATAGTAACCAACATTTTTTATAGCAAGGCCTTGGCCTTGACTAACAAATCTATCTCTCGTAATATCAGAGAAAAATAATGGTGAGACCAATGAATTATAGACACCTTAGTCATTGTTTCTCAAGTTACATACCCACCCTGGTGTTCACTGAGTATGACCTTCTAAGACTATTCTTGTCTTGGGTTCCCAACCCTCAAATAATGTTAGTCCTCTTTCCTACTCTCATCTTGGATGCCCTACACATCCTCAAAGAGTATCAAGTGCTAGATGATTACCGAATCCTTCCATTCTTTCTTCCCAAGTGAAGACGAGAATGTTGTGTCTATCTCTTCCTCTTAATTGAGGAAGACATGCCCAAGTTTCCTCTGACAAGGAAATTGCCCAAAATCCTTTGTAATTGGGAACTTGTTAGAACTCTCTCTTAGATAGGGATTTGCCCATTCATCAACAACTTCTTCTTCATGGGTCCTTCATTTTCTTGATCTCCTTATTTCTTTTGATGTCATGAAGTATTAGTTTGACCTTATTTTTGGTAGGTCACTGACCATCAATCATTTTCCTTCCTGGCTTGTAATGTCATTAATTCCTTCGTGGAAAGTGGTCTTCTTGATATATGTCAGGTTCTTTTGTCATCTGGCTACTCCTTTATCATATGGCTATGCTTCAGAATATTTATCACATAGATGCTTATTTGTACTTGCTTGTTTCCATACTTCAATTTAGTAGCCCTTCATGACTTCATCATGATATTGCTTCAACATCAAATAGTGCTTGGATGGATTCTTCATCATGACATCTTTGTAGAGTTGAATCAATTATCTGTGCCTTAATATCTCCAAGGCCTTCATAGGTGTCAACGGTCCTTTGATCTTTTTCTTCCTTCGTTAGAGTTGTCATGCCTTCTTTCAGGAGATGTATTTAATGGATCTTGTCAAATAGTGATTCTTTGTGACCATGGTGTTCTTCACATGCTTGATCTCTTTCTTCATTTGCTTCTTATTGGATTGATTAGTCAACCACCTTATACTCCTTATGGGAGAACTTCTTTATGTTGACCTTCATTGCATTGTAGTACATGCTTTCGAGCATTTCATTGGTGAAAGAGATCCTTTTATGCTTGATCATATTTTAGAACTATTCCCATGACTCAATAATATACATGTTGACATGAATTAAATTTTGATGTATACATACCTCATATTGATTATGATTTGATCATATTAGCTTCATTTTATGGTTCTTCTTGACTGGTGTAGCCTTTGTTGCTTCATCTTTTCTTGCCTGCATATCATTCTTTATTGAATCCCATGAATGGGAATCCCAATGAGACATCTGCTCTTATTTATCAACCTTCTTTTGAAGATTCTATTAGAGGATTAGGAAAACCCTTTTCTTGCATGTTTCTTCCTTTTGATGATAGAGGTCTTCTAAGATTATCAATCATGATCAATTTTTCTTTCATTGTGGATGAGGTCCTATAATAAGTATGCTTCTTCTATATGAATACCTTGTGCTATATCTACACCATGCTCCTATATTCTAGAATATTCTACTTAACCATGCATTATATCCTATCTCTGTATGCTGCTATGCTACTCAAAACTTTGAAATAAGACTTAAGTAAAGAGGTTGAATTAGTCATAGTAGAGATATGGAGGATCTTCCTTATTTTTCTCCTTGTCTTATTCTTTCACTTCTTGAGTTATGTAAGATTCTCCCCTTTTTCTCTTATCATTGTTGTCCTTCTTAAGTTTGGGACAATCCCTCTTGTAGTGTCCATATTCTTGACATCAAAAGAATTGGACTTTGGACATATCCCTATTGCTTATTCTTCATGGACCAAATTTGTGAAATTTTCCCTTTCCCTTGGCCATGGTAGCAAATGATTGCTCATTTGAACCCACATCATCCTTGGCTTTGAGTCTAGTTTCCTCTATCTTGCATAGAGACCATAGTTCACTTAGTGTGGTAGATTCCTTCTTGGCATATATACTTGATGTGAAGTTGCCCCAATCCTTAGGTAGAGTATTGAGTACTATAATTGTCATTTCTCTACCAAACATGAATTCTTCTAGTTCTTGAACTTTATATCTAATCTTAGAGATATTCATGAAGTAGGGAGCTATTCCTTCCTTTGATATCTTCATTTTGTATAAATAATTTCATAGAGATATCACTTCTCTAGTTGTGCTTACCGAGAATAACTCTATTAGCTTATCATAAATTTCTTTTGATGTTTCAAATTTGGAGACATAAGGAGTGAGAGAGTCCTTGATAGATTATATTAGAATAATTTGAGATCTTGTCTCATCCTTATTGTACTTGGTTAAGGCTTGAGTTTTTTCCTTAGTAGGGATAGTGATATTGCCTTATATGAGGTCTAGAAGTTCATTCTCCTTGAGAAGTAAATCAATCCTCTTCTTCCATGCAAGGAAGTTAGTAGTCCCAACCAATTTTTTCTTTACTTGTAAAAATATATTGATGTATGTTCAAGAGGGGACATATATACTTACTTGATAGAGTTTGTGATGTAGTAGTATTGCTTTCTTCTTGAGGAAGTGATGGCTTGCCTTCTTGGATCTTGATTATCTTAAAATTTCTTCCTTCAAATAGACTTTCTTGATGATGAGATATGCTTGGAAAGTGAGGCTTGGATTGTAATTATTTTTCCTTTGTAGAGGATGTAATTTGGTGTAAACCTTCCTTTGCATGGATCTTCTTGTAGGTGCCTTTATATGAAAGGCTTCTCTTATCGCTTAGTAGTCTTCCTTGATGGATAGTAGATAGTAGACATTTCTTGTTCTTGATGAATTTGAGACTTATTGGCTTGATGCTTCAACCTTGTAGATGTTCTTGAGATGCCCTTTCCTTGATGTGTCTCCTTAGCTCTGATACCATGTTGAAGAATCTAGGGCAACTCTGATACCATGTTGAAGAATTTAGGGAAATTAGATATAGTAGGATTATTATATACTTTATAACAATTTGTGAAGCACTTTTTCAATTTAACTTGTGAGATTGATATTCTTCTCTTATTATTATTGTATGTTGTTTACTTCATAAAACTACCACCAAAACACAAGAAACAAGAACACAAGATCTTGGCTCTTTGCGAGGGAAAAACCTCTCTCTCTTAGGGAGGGAAACCATTTCGTAAATTTCTCTTATTGAAGCTTATTATTGACCAATGCTAAAGCCTAGACCCTTGCAAAGAATATCCTCCAAGTACAAGTCAAGTCCTTCCTTCTTCCAACACTTCATTCCCCACCACTGATGATAGTCCTTGTTATGTTAGCTCTTATAAGAGATACTTTATCTTTGATCCTTAGTGAGGTCCTTCACTAATGAGGATACCTCCCTTCTCTTGAAAACCGAGCTCCTTCTTGATGTGAGGTTGTAGACTTAATGTGATAGTAATGTAGCCCTAGTTTCTCGCAAGTGTGAGAGGTTTCCTTGTGTATTTGACTCTTTTCTCCTTCACTTGAGAGAGCCTCTTCTTTGCTCGAGTAGGAGGCCTTATAGGCCTAAGTTTTTAGCCCAAATAATGAGATTTGAGAAACTGTGATGTTGTTACTACATCGACTACATACAACCCTCCTTTCCTCACATGCGTGACTGCAATTCACCCTAAAAAAAGTCCTTTAAACTTTGGTTATGTATCCTCCTTCCTCGCTACATTAGATGCTCCTTATACTTGTCTTTCTTCACCTTTTACTCAACTTCTCTTGCTTGCTGATTTCATAGGTATGATATCTTATTGTTGGAGTAGTGGAAAACCGCTATATATAGAGGTGTGTCCCTCCTTTAGGCCGACTTGAGGCTAAATTGACTTTTTGCTGGGTAGCGGAGGTCCCGCATAATAGTTTTTGGGCTTAAAGCCTATAAGTTAGGATAATAATATTGTAAATCTCTGAAATATGTGGAGTGCAAAATGTAATAGGTCGAGTCAATGGATTGTCTACCCAAGAAATAATATAGAATAATAGGAAGTAAGTTGGCCTGCCCATGGTCTGCGGACCATGGGAATGTATAAATAGAGCAAGGCTCTAAGGGTAGAAGGCAGTTCGTGTTTGGATGAATCTTGGGTTATGGTGGTGTAAAGACAATATTTTCTGCATCTGTAAGTCTGAGTCAAGGGTGTTGGTAGATAGATAGAGGCTCTGCAGCTGTATGCGCAGAGCCCTAGTAGAGTCCGCAACTGTGTGCGCGGACCCCTGCAGCTGAGTGCGCAGGACAGATCTAGTTGTACTGGTGAAAGAGTTGAATAAAGATAAGTTGATTATGAAACACTGTGTTGATTCTGAAATGTTGTGGATCTAGTTAATTTCTAGCTTATATATCTGTTTGATTTGTGCACTTATGCTTATGTTCGAAGTTTATGCACATGTATAAAATTTATGGGTGCATTGATTATCTTTATTAAATGTTTGCTTAAAGACTGTAAGAAGTAGATCTTATCTATAACAAACTTGGTATTAATAAATAGTAAGGATTTTCCTTGTTCTGGATCTACGCGGAAGTAGAGTGGCACGAGGCCATAGAACGATGTGCAAACCCTCTAGACCACATCAAGATGTCCCAAGGGTGCGGAAACTTGGTTCTAGCACCCTCCCTTTCTACCTCGGGTGAGACCTCAATCCGCGCTTCGCGGACTGTTACCGAAAGGGCCGGTAGCTGCGGGATTTGTTTGGCTAATAACTCTTTCGAACCTGGGTCAGGCCCAAATAAGCCAACAAATGGTTCCATTGCCGGGACTAGGATCTGCCTAAGGGATGTCTGATATCAGGACGTGGAACCCTATGGAGAAATAATTTGAGGATCGATTGGATCAGAAACGATAGGAGTTCATAGTAGGTCCTAGTATAACGAACCCTCTAGACCACATCAAGATGTCCCAAGGGTGCAGAAACTTGGTTCTAGCACCCTCCCTTGCTACCTCGGGTGAGACCTCAATCCGCGCTTCGCGGACTGTTACCGAAAGGGCCGGTAGCTGTAGGATTTGTTTGGCTAATAACTCTTTCGAACCTGGGTCAGGCCCAAATAAGCCAACAAATGGTTCCATTGCTGGGACTAGGATCTGCCTAAGGGATGTCTGATATCAGGACGTGGAACCCTATGGAGAAATAATTTGAGGATCGATTGGATCAGAAATGATAGGAGTTCATAGTAGGTCCTAGTATAACGATGCGCAAACTAGAGGTTAAACATGATGAGCACGATCCAGTTGCCGATATTCAAAGGAGCAGCAAGCAAAGATCCAGAACAATTTTGGTTCGTGGTAAGGGTAGTATGGAAAGCCACGGAGTTATGAACGATAACATCACAAAGGCTACCCTAGTTAGCGTGTTACAGGACTGCACGCTGACGTGGTATATAAAGTACTCAAACAATCACCTGAATGCAGGAACAACAAAGATCCGAGCTGAATTGAAAAAAGAATTTAGCTGGCCGAAATAAAAAACAGAGTCGATCATAGGGTTCAAGGAGATTGCGATGATGCCTAGTGAAACTCCATGGGATCTAGATCAAAGATTAAAGAGTACAATCCGTGAGGCGAACATGATGCTATCAGATGCACAACATTGCGCGTGGTTTGTGGCGTCATTAACACCACATCTAAGGATGGCATTGTCACAACAAAAGATCTCAACCCAAGCTAAAGCATTAGAGACAGCGATGAGGTTGCATGAAACTCCAATACAGGATACGGGGTTGGGAGTTCAAAAAATCCACACCCAAATACAAAACCCGTGTTTAGAAATGCAGAATTAAAAAAAAGAAAAGGCACCCTGCCCAAAAGCAAGGGAGGAAGTATGGTGCATAAAGTGTAGAAGCGAGGGTCACGGTAAGGGAAGTGCGACGCCCTCGCTCTGGTGTGAAATTTGTCAGGTGGGAGGAAGGCACAACATGGACAACTATCATCTACTGCCAAAATTTAACTAGACCGCCTAGCAGCTTTTTTGCAACTTTTGCAGATTGGGGCAATGAGGAGCGAGACTGCTGTAGTTATCAATTATTGATGGAATAGTCACCTACCTACAGAATGTATATTGAAGCGTGAGGTCAGGATCCAGTCGAGAAGATAACACATGATGGGTTCGAGGGACGTAGATGAGGACAGGGAGGAATGGGGCCAAGAAGGATTTGCGAGCGGCTAATCTATTACAACTGCAGAGGATCGAGACATTATGCGTGAGACTGTTCCAACCCGACCAGAATATCGTGCCCTTACTATGATTAGTTTGATCATGAAATGATAGATTGTCGCACAGTGATAGCACAGATATGTGAGAAGAGGGTAGCGCAACCTACGACGACGTAGAATGTCCAAATGATGAGGGCCAAACCACACAAGGAAGACCCCAACATAAACATGGTGCTCAGAAGTGGCGCAACTGTAGGGGAGGATAAGAGGAAAGTAACCAAGGACGATGCTGGGGTTTATAAGGAGACAGATCAGCAAGCTAGGAAGAGCTTCGTGGAGGTCTCTACCCTAGGTAGTAAGGATCAACCTGAATCGGAGAGGGATCCCTTAATGCTAACTACCTTTTTAGAGACATGCATGAAATTGATTCACGACAATAGGGTGGTTAAAGGATTACAAGAATTGATAAGTAGGTGTGCAGGGTCAGGTGAACCTCGCGTTATCTGAAAATTAGGAAAATAGGCATGATGGACTGGGTGGGAAATGCGATTAACAGCACAGATTGGAGACTATGAGATGGATCAGATCATTCTGGACTTGGGCTCAGATGCAAATGTACTACCTAAACAGACTTGGGAGCACATGGGTAAGCCCACATTACAATGGTCTCCTATTTAATTGCAGACAACGAATCAACAAAAGATCCTGCCCATGGGAAGACTACAAGGAATTACAATAGATATAGAAGGTGCGAGCACTCAAACGGACTTTGAGGTAATAAAAATCGTGGATGAAAGTAGCCCTTACCCTACATTGTTAGGGATAGACTCGGCCACCGATATGAATGGGGTTATTAATTTAAAGAAGTGGAAAATGATATTTGAGAAGAAGTCATTCTGCATAGTCATTCCGCTAGACCCGGCTGAAGGACCACGTTACACTAAATCTATGCACGATGAAGGAAGTGATGATGAATTATATTGTATCTACAAAATTATGGCACAAAATCAAGATTGGGTTAATCTGACTGCAAAAGGAAGGACATCGTGGGTGCATGCAGTGTCCTGTGCTGAAGATTTAGACGAGGAGGATGAGCGGTGGCATAATCGGTTGAACGAAGTAACCATGTTAAACTGCAATATGATGACTAAGTCGTTGTATTGTGTAAGAGTTTAGGATCGCGAACTGCCGATGTATGATGGCTTGACAGTAGTAGATGAATTCCTAACCAGATTTGAAAGTGCGGTTCCAGAGCACGAACAGTTTGATGCGTTGAGATGGGCATTACACGCGATGCCTGCGTGTTGGTCGGGCACACATGAAGGAACCTTCGATGATTGGCATGGCTGCAAGTGCATGATGTACATAAGATTTGCGAAGCTGGAACTATGAATAACTGAAAAATATGATGGACATGATGACCTGGGCAGGAACCTTACCAAATGGGTCCAAGCCTATGGAGAAGAGCCTCAGCCAGAGTGGTTATACATATTTTATCACACCCTGGATGTCATTCCAAAGAACTGGTATATTGAAACAAAGCTTCGACATGGTACAGGCGAGTGGGATATCTTGCGCGAAGGATTTCTGTTAACATTCTTTTTTGAAGATCAATGGATGGATACTGTGGATGATGCATTACAGGTAGTGAAGGCCGCTATTTTCAAAATACCACTGGAACCAGAAGAAATCGTGTAGCCAGATTGGTCGCGACAATTGAGCCAGGCCCTGGAATGTTACAATGTGTAGGTAGAAGATGATGAGGACGACCCTAGAAACATCAATATTCTGGAAATAGAGGAGATTCACGAGGTTTGTGGACCAACAATTGAAGATCTAGACATCACTGCGCTACTGAAAACGAAACAAGTAAACATCAGAATGGATAAAGAGACGAAGTATGCAACACTTGGGGACTATTGGGATGATTTCACGGTGGAAAAGGTCATTGAACTACTTTGAGAGTATCAAGATTTATTCTCGACTAAAATCACGGAGTTAAAAGGGATTCTCGGTGACCTAGGAATGATGAAGATAACCCTGAAGCTAGATGCAAAGCTAGTTAAGCAGTGACCTTACCAGTTGAATCCAAAATACAAGGCGAAGGTCTGCGAAGAGTTGGACAAGATGCTTGTAGTAGGAATAATTGAACCAGTCGACGAGTCCGAGATAATTCCTATGGTTGTGTAGGAGAAAAAATAGAAAGGTGAAATTCGCATCTGTGTGGATCTCTGGAAGCTCAATGATGCATGTGTTAATGATCCATTTCCGACACCATTTACAAATAAGGTACTGGAAAATGTGGGAGGATAGGAAGCCTACTCCTTTATGAACGACTTCTTGGGGTACCACCAGATCAAGATTACGCTAGAGGATAGGAGTAAAACAACGTTCGCTACTAAATGGGGCTGCTTTCAGTATATGGTGATGCCCTTCAGACTAAAGAACACGCCGACAATATTCTCGCATGTTGTGGTAGCTTCATTCAAAGAGTTTATACACAAGTTCTTAGAGGTATATCTTGATGATTGGACCGTATTTGGGCTAGTTAAGAAACATACCATGAGCTTACGATTAATACTGGATACGTGCCGATGACACTAGATTGCACTAAACCTAAAGAAGTGTATTTTCCTCATCCTCTTCGGGAACTTGCTTGGCCATGTGGTCTATAGGCAAGGCCTCATGGTGGATCCGACAAAGATTGTAGTCATACTCAATCTACAAGTGCCGCGAAGTGTCAAGCAACTGGGCACCACACTAGGACACACTGGTTACTATCGGAAGTTCATCAAGAGCTATGCGCAGATCACAGCGCTGATGGAACAATTGTTGAGAAAGGACGCTACTTATTGTTGGAATGAGGAATGTAACAAAAGTCTGGAAACGCTCAAGGAATAGATGGCATCAGCTCCTATCTTGGTCTTTCCAAAATGGGACATCGAATTTCACGTACATGTCGACGTGTCATGTATCACATTGGGTGCAGTACTCACATAGGAAGGAGTGGAAGGAATTGATCACCCAATCGCATTCGCAAGTCGACGATTATCCAAAGCTGAGAAGAACTACTCCACTATAGAGTGAGAGGGACTGGCAATGGTGTACGCACTCTAGAAATACCGCCACTACCTACTTGGAGGACACTTTAAGATGTATACTGATCACTCTGTGCTCAAATACCTAGTGAATAAGCCTGTGTTGGGGGGGCACATTTGTAGATGGTTGTTATTATTTCAGGAATATGATTTTGAAGTCATCATAAATCCAGGATGTCTAAACGCAGGCCCAGATCACCTGTCCCGAATTGAGAATGGTGAAGAACCCACAAACCTAGAGGAGGGGTTACCTGATGCACAACTCTATGCAGTACGCATTATGAACAGCCACTTTGAGGATATCATCCACTTATTAACCACCGGAACCGCACTGTAGGGCTATTCGGTTCACCAGAAGAAAGAACTAGTGATATGCGCAACATAATTTATTGTCATTGCAAGGCACCTCTACAAAATGGGCAACATGAAATATTACGCTGCTATGTACCAGAATTTGAGCGAGGACAGATTCTTACTGAAGCACATAGGGGGGTTGTAGGAGGACATTGTGCGGGACACGCCACAGCACAGAAGATTCTACACGCATGACTATGGTGGCCAACTCTCCATCAAGACTCCAAAGCGTACTTTGGGGCCTGCGACGTATGTCAACGGACTGGGAAACCTTCACAAAGGGATGAGATGCCACTCAAGCCACAAATGACACTACAACCGTTCGATAATTGGGAAATCGACTTCGTAGGGCCTATCACACCTCCAGGAAATACGGGCATGTGCTATATCATAATTGCGACATAATACTTAACCCGATGGGTGGAAGCACAATCGGTTAAGGATTGCATGGCCACTACAATAGTGAAATTTTTGTCCGAGAATGTGTTAACATGGTTTGGATGTCCAAAAATACTAATGAGAAACTGCAGAATGCACTTCCTGAATGAGGCCATCAGTGCTCTCACTGAGTAGTTTTAGATATGTCATCAACAAAGTACACCGTACCGTCCGCAAGCAAACAGGACCATTGAAGCTTTCAACAAGATCTTGGAGACTGCATTGACAAAGGTATGTAATGCACAATGGAATGATTGGGATTTGTGCATACCTGCTGTGCTATGGGCATATCAACCAACATGTAAGAAGTTGACGGGGCAAACGCCTTTCCGATTAGTCTATGGAAAAGAAGTAATCATGCCAATGGAATACATTGTACCCAGTTTGTGCATAGCAGCAACGACAGGCATGGCAGACCACACGACTTTGGAAGAGAGGATCACACAACTAGAAGATCCTGAGGAGGAACAGTTCCTGGCAGGATTCCATCAGCAGGTCCAGAAGCAGTGGGAAAAAGCTTGGCATGATCACCATATCAAGATGCGCATGTTCAAAGAAAATGATCTAGTCTTACTCTACAACACTAAGTTCGAGAACTTCCCTGGAAAGCTCCGAATGCATTATTTGGGGCCCTATGTAGTACAAGAAGTTATAGATGGAGGTGTGGTCTAGCTTGCCAAGCTCAATGGAGACCCCTTCCCGGGAAGAGTAAATGGCAGTCACCTAAATCTCTACACGGGTGGGCCCACCGCCCGACTAATCGCCCGAAGGACAGTCTCACCGCTCCAGCCAATTGAAAGAGAGCACGGGACGATAAAGCAGTCTGGGGGAAAGCTCCGCGATAACCAAGGTGCATGTAGATTTGGTCTGTCACAAGGGTCGCGGTTGTGTGGAAAACGCTGCACTGCTGGGTTGACAAGCAGAGAGGTGACCATTGCTATCACTGTTCATGACAAGATGTCTAAGTTATGGAAAAAGGGAGTGGGCAGCAGGTAATTAAGAGATGGGGTACGAGCCAGATCTGGAATGATCTACTGTAGACTTAACATGAGGGCACCAAAAAAGGTGGGAGCCAAAGAATTTGAATTTTGAAACACCTATAAATCATAGGTGGGCATCCATTGAATGAGCTGCACTTTTGAGAATAGTAAGGTATTGTGCCTTCCTGCCGCTATGGAACTATTCGTTATCTACGCTTAAGGGGTAAGCTTGAGGGTTGTGATATGGCCAATGAAGATGCAGGGCTTTCTGAAGACTACGGTGTTGACAGCTATGGGCACCGTGCAGTGTTCAGCATCGACGGTAGGGGATGTGCCAGAAATTTGTAGACACGAAGCATAACTGGTCCGAATAACGCTGCCTCACCCATGGGCTGATCGACGAACCATAGAAGCTAATGGAACAACTGTAAATATGAAGACAAATGGTGGAATTGCAGTTAACAAGTCATCTCTGATGCACCTTGAAGACTGGGATCTTGCGGATAGTAGTAAATGGTCTTGCAAAATTGCAACACAAGCTGCAGCAGATAGTGCGCATAGATGATACGAAATTGAAAATGGCTGTGTTGGTATGAGGATTTCTTGTATGTTGCACCCTAGCTAGAGCTAAAATCCTATGAGGGGGTGTTCTGTGTTAACTGAGTAGACCAGAATGAGAATTATCAGTTGCATGAAGTGGTAGAGACAATGGAGTAGGATCTGGAAGAAGCATTGTAGGAGATGAAGAGGGAGCTACAGAACGAAGTGCGTCACTCACAGGAAGTTGAACCGCGGAGCCTAAGCAACACATATTGTTGCACTGGCGAGTGACTTGGGACGAGTCACGATGATTGTGTTGGGGGCCTGTTGGGTAGCGGAGGTCCCGCATAACAGTTTTGGGGCTTAAAGCCTATAAGTTAGGATAATAATATTGTAAATATCCGAAATATGTGGAGTGAAAAATGTAATAGGTTGAGTCAAAGGGTTGTTTACCCAAGAAATAATATAGAATAATGGGAAGTAAGTCGGCCTGCCCATGGTTCGCGGACGATGGGAATGTATAAATAGAGAGAGGCTCTAAGGGTAGAAGGTAGTTCGTGTTTGGATGAATCTTGGGGTTATGGTGGTGTAAAGACAATATTTTCTGCGTCTGTAGGTCCGAGTCAAGGGTGTTGGTATATAGATAGAGGCTCTGCAGCTATGTGTGCAGAGGCCTTGTTACATAAAAATATCGTCACCTTGATTATTTGCAGTCGGTGTAGGTCTATCACCACCTATACCATCTTCCTAAGCAAGTCTTAAACCTCAGCTCTTCAAAACAAGCTTTAGAAATGAGAGAAAGACATCAAAAA